>VXAX01007710.1:270725-347217 GCA_013399835.1 Leptocoma aspasia
AAAAAAAACATAAAAACATAGTGGAAAAAGACTATGCTTCATGGAAAAACTGAGAAATGTGATTAATTAAATGAGTTCTTATTTATACGTTAATTGAATCTTCAACATAATGTACAAGTAGGATTTTATGGTATATTGTGTCACACTTAAGATCTTATTGAGAAAATGCTAAACAAAGAATTTATTGTTTGTCTAATTAAAATCTTAACAGCCTAATGAAAACCATAGCAAATCTTATTGTTAATCCAGTTACAATTATACTAGCTTTTCTTTTAATATTATTTAATTATTACAGGAAAATCTCATTCATAATATAGCTAAATCTGTGTACTTTTGAGTATCAATCCTTTTTCTCCAGTGATACACACCTGGTCCCTGCTCTTCTGGTTCCTAAGGCCTAACAGATTTAGCCCTCCACAAGATAAGTAGAAAGAAGGGGAAATTATGTTAAAAAGCCAGTATCCCAAGTCCTTTATGTTAATGTCTGGTATTCCTTATCCCTTAGTCTTCCATCTGGCTGAGGTTGTATTCACACATTTTCTAATACTGTGTGCTTATTTTCTCTTTTTTAAAATGAATTCTCCTCTGAACTCAGTCTATCTGCACCCATTAGCTGCTTATTGATTGAAATTAAGTCCCAGTTACTCTGTTATGGAGTGGTTTTACAGGTTTGTTAGATCATTACCATGTCCACTATTCAGAGACCTAAACTGAAACAAGTTTGGTAGTACCCTCCCTGCTGCTGGACGATTGTTTCCACAGCCATCATAAGCTCCAGATATTAAAAAATACATTCCAAAAGCCCACATTGACATAGTAATATAAAGTCTGCAGCCTTTTTCTAGTAACAATACTCCCCCATATATATTTATTGAGCAATAGCTGGGTTTCCAACTTTATTTGATAAAAAATACTCCTTTATTATAAGATTTCCAAAGAGTCTTCAAATTACTTTCATATTACTTTCAAATACATCAAAATTAAAATTCTCTTTTGTCAAATACATTCTAACTTGAATAACCTATCTAGATAAGATGCAGCAGAACTTAGAGAATAATTTTACATTTGAAATTTTATCGCTTTTAAAATTTTATTTTATAGAAGTGGTTTATTATTAATTAGGCCTTCAGGTATCTACTTTGAATGCAGATTGAACTTACCCTAGAGCTAAAAAACTAGCAAATGTGGCAGGTAGACTATTTAAAATAAATTCATGTCGATTCAAACATTTTTAATTATAATACCTTTGAAAACATAGGAGCTGCATTTCAGAACACTTGACACTCAAGGACCAAGTTGGCAACCCCAAAATTGTCACTTTCATATGCATAATTGTATCATGATGAAAAAAGGAAAGCAAGAAAACTGCCTTATAGTGAACTAAGGAAGGATGTTGCAAACAAAATAATAATATATTGTCTGAATTTAATTCAAATACTAAGATTAAAATAAGAACTAAATGTTCTGTATAACACAAAGGCCATTGATGTTGACTGACACATTCTTATAATTAGGATATATCACTGAGTAGAATTTTTTCTTGTCCAGGTTTGATATACAGAGTATTACAATTCTGTCTTTTTAAAATTTCCAATGCTTACTGGAGAGTTATTACCTATGCTCATAAAGCATAGAAAAAGGTTAATCCTAAGTGCTGGTTTATTATGCTATTAGCTACATTTAGTTTCTTTTTTTTCTGAGGTCTCTTAAATATGCATAATACCTGAGCTAAATAGATACGTGTCTAGAAATACTGTAAAACAGCCTCTAATTCTGTAATAATTAACTTGCTACCAGGTTTTGTCTTAAAATATGTTTGCTTATTTAGCACACATAGCTTAAGTGTCAGAGTTTAAGTACCTGATAGAGACAAATATTAAGTGAAGTACACTTCTCAGAAGATAATTTTATTTAGCATCTTCAAGCAGGGCATAATTGAGTTACTCTGTCATACAAAATGATGGAGGCTTAAATAAGTAACAGCTGGTTACCCCAATGGCTGTACAACTGAAGGGCAGCCTTTGGCAGGAAAAGCTGTGCAAACACAATCAATACATTATGCTAATGGGAACAATGTAATGAGCAAGGAAGCAGCTAAAACGGAATGACAAAAAGAAAAACAAACAATCAAACATGTCCCTGCAGCCCTTAGCAAGCATTTCATTGCAATTTGTGAACAGAAATCTTACAATGGTTGTACTCAAGTACTAGTCTTATCTAGAAATGTTTGCTGTGTTCATTCCTTATGTCAGAATAAATTTAATGTCAGCCAGATGAATCCACTGATGGCTCCTTCCTTGGCTTCAACGAATTTACACTGAATTACTCCAAGTGATGAATTGATCAAAACTTATAAACTAATAAAAACATTTTTTCATTAATTTTCTCTCTGGTATTTTAGCAAAAAATAAATTAACTAAATTGCAGTATAAATTAGACTTTAAAATCTGCATATTATAAAACTATTTCCTTTCTGTTGCTACTCATCTCTAAAGGTCTCACTCGAGTGTTTACTTGCCTTGGCATCGTTCTGGTTTATTTTGTTCCGTAATTGATTGTGACATTATTCCAGAACAGATTTTCTGTTAGATTTATTCACTGCAGAAGACCCTTGTGAATTCCCTAACACACTCTGAAGCAGGAAAAAACACCCACTAACCTGAACTGGATTTTAGAAGCAGGCACCAGGTTCTTAGACTCAGTGCAGAGGGTAGGTATGTTGCATGCTGAACACGATATGTTCTGTGCTACAACTAGCCCACAGCCCTTTCAAAGTCCAGCATAAAAGACTTTCAAAATAAGTGTTTTCAAATAAGACTTTTGGATGAACCTGTGTTGCATGCTAAACATGATTTGTCCTGTGCTACTCTGATAAGGTTTAAATTTCTTCTTTGTCTACCTGGAGGATTCTTAAGGCAAAGCAGAATTCTCCTGACTCCCACAGAAATGTGCAATATTATCTTAGAGGACCACCTCTGTGCTATCTCAGAAGAGGATCTCAGGAGACCAACAAGGTAGAGCAGTGATATACCTTCCCTCCCCACCCTCTGCCCTGCCCATGCAAACCATCCTTCTAATTTTCACCTGCTTTTTGCTGTATGTTCAGGATAAATTGGATATAGTTTTCTTAGGTCAGTTTGTTGGGGTTTTCTCGGGTTTTTTGGTTTTGGTTTTGTTTTCGTTGTTGTTGTTGTTGGTTGGTTGGTTGGTTGGTTTGGTGGTAGTTTTTTTGGAGTTTTGTTTGTTTGTTTGTTTGTTTTGTTTTATTTGTTTTGTTTTTTTATTTAACTGCAACCTTCTCTGGTGAGGTTTCAATTAGTTTATCCTAGATAATAAAAGAGTGAATACAGTGTAGTCCTTCCACAGTTCTTAAATGTCATTATTATTTATATATTTGAACCCTCAGCAGCTACAATCTCAGTTACCTATTACAATAGGTAATACTGCATAATAGGTACAATAGGTAATTAAAATATGTAATGCTGCATACTAGATTCAGCATTAGAATATCTCTGATGTCAGCATCCAACATTTGCTTTTCTTCTGTCATTCCTACCTGTCAAGAATATTAACCCTTAAATAAAAACCCTAACATTTTAACTTTTCTGGGATCAATGCCAGAAGATAGAAATTTATGTCTATAAGGTATGCAGCAGTAAATGTGTACAAATTGCACTGCAGAACCAACAACAAGGTGGGCTTGTGACTGATTCAGAGCTGACTCTAGTATGACTTGGCTGTAGTATACTCAGGGGAAATATGAGTGACCCAAACATTTATGTTACTCTCACAAATGCAGTTAATCATCCAAGGTGAATCTGGCACATCGGGATGTTCAGACATCCATCTATTCTTGCTATGGTAACTCTGTAAGAGAAGATAAGCCAGTGTGTTTCCCTTTAGAGATCTGAAATACTTCCTATACAGTCACTGTTATCATCTGCCACAAGACTAGGAGAGATTTGTTGTCATCCTGAAAAGATGTTGTCTTCAAGGGCAGAACAGACCTAGATTCAAGTAGAATGTGAAGTACAGCTACCAGGAGATTTCAGTTTCCTGAAATCAGTTTCCAGCTGTTCAAATTGAACTCTAAACATGGGAATATGTTGGCCTGAGCCATGAGAAGTTGGTGTAAAATCATCTTTTAGCTTTTTAACATCTGCAATACTCTGATCTACTATGTTATATGATGGTGTCAGCATTATTGCTGGGAGAGAAATGGCTCATCCCTTATGTGAGATTTCTCAGTGCTAAAAAGAGGCTTTGTACCAAATCAAGACCTCGAGCTGAAAATCCATAAAACCTTACAAGAATCCAAATCAGTTTAACTGATTTATTTGATTGCATTCTTTCCAAAAAGACTTTGTTTCAGTTATAAGTATAGTTAGTTCAGGGTGGAAGGGACCTTGGGTCTCTAGTCCAACATTCTCCTCAAAGCAGGGTCAGCTGTATAGTCAGACCTGGTGTCTCAGGTCTGTATCCAGTCAGCTGCCTCAAGCCCCCGAGGATGAAGAGAGACTGCACAGCGTCTCTTGGCAGCCTCTTGAATTTCACTGCCTTTAGAGGGAAAAACATTTTTCCTTTTAGCCAGACTAAATTACTTGTGTTTCAATTTATGTCCATGGACTCCTGCTCTCCTACCACCTCCACTGTGAAGGGACTGGCTCCATTCTCTCAGTGAACAAGACACAAGCACAAGGGGCTGCTGTTCTGTCTGTCCAAAGCTATCTCTCTGCTCCAGGCTGAACAAGCCCAGCTTCATCAGTCTCTCCTCACAGAGCAAGGGCTCCAGCCACACACAATCATGATGGTCCTTGTGCTGAACTTGCTCCAGCCTATGTGTCTTAGGAGGTACTGGGAGATCAGTATTTCAGATATCTACTAATGAGGACCAGGTAGAGAGAGGTAATCCTTTCCCTCAATTTACCTATCTGCTTCTATAAAAGAGAGCCCAGGAGGCTGATGGCCTCGTTTGTGACCATGGGGCTGTTAACTCATGTTTAGTTTGATGTCTGTGAGGCTTTCATGGCCTTTGCCACAGAATTTCTACCCAGTCAGTAAGTATTCACCCTGTACCATTGCAAGGTCTCTAGCTTTCCACGTGCCAAACTTTGTATCACACCTTGTTAATTTTATGTGGTTTCCTGTTGGTTCATTCCTCCCACTCTAGGTGTCTCTGTATGACAACCCTTTCCTTTAGCAAATCAGCAATTATACCCCAATTTGTTACCATCTGCTATTTGGCAGTTGGTAAAGATGTTAAACAGGTCCCAGAACAGACCTCCTGTGGCCTCCAAATAGAGCATGACATAGATCCATGACTCTCTGATCCCTTTTATCCAAACTGACTCCTACCTATCTGATGAACACCCACCAAGACTATAACATCCTAAACTTAGGTACCGAAATATTGCAGGACACAGTGTCAAAAGTCCTCCTAAAATCAAGGTAAACGACATCCCTGGCTTTCCCCTCAGCTACAAACACCCATGTCCCATTGAAGAAGGCAATCAGGTTGGTTAGTTAGGTTGACTATTTCCAGGAAATTTCTTGTCCTTCATGAGGCCAGAAATTTGTTCTGAGAGGGCTTGCTCAATGATTTTTCCAGAGACCAAAGTGAGACAAATTGGCTTGCTTATATAGCTAAATGTTTTTAGCTTTCAAAAGTGTTCTTAAAATTGAGTGCTACCTAGTTACTTATCTGAAAATGGGAAAAGAAAAAGTGTCACCACAAATTAGATAATCGTAGTGGTTATAATTAGGTATTGCTTCACAAGTCCTGTAGTAGTAGTAGTAGTAGTAATTAAGACATGTTGTTGAATTATCTGAAATAAAAAAAAAAAATGAGTGGTGTTACTGAACAATCTAATGATTTTATTAATACTTTTCTTTATTTGTCTCTGTGGTATATGCTTGACATTTTGACCTTTCTTCTGTCTTCTTGAACAAATAAAGAAGACTGAGATAAGGAGCATATTTTAATTTGCTTTAATTGTATTCAATTTGCTAATGATGGATATTTAAGTAACCTAAATAACAATTATCTCAATAATTGTTATTATAAATTAGTATTCAAAGTAATACAATGAAATATGGTAAAGCCTGTGTAAAGTACATGGGATTCTGATCAGTTCAATTAATTATCTTTATTTTTATGGTATATCTTAATTGAATGCTTTACATAAAGTAAGGGTATCAAGTCCTCAAAGAATTTTATAAATGTTACTTATTAATATGAAGTCTTCTGTTCAGAACCGCATATCCACTGCTGAAAGGCAACACAGAATTCAACAGATTGTATGTTTTAAGATGTTGCCAGTGTTTTACACAGAAAATCCCTTTGGTTTATATTCCTATATATTCAGATTGTTGTTGCCCAGCTGCTGTAATGATTAAATAGGACATTCAATCTCTGGAGGATAACCAACTCAATTAAGTGAAAGAACTAAGAGATAGTTTTCCTTCCTCTTCCTTAAAATAAATTTTAAAAGACATTTCTCATTTTTTCTACTCTTAAACTATAATTAATATCTGCCATTGTATAACAAAATTACAAAAAGAAGTTGCATGCCAAATGGAACATGACCATTGTCATGTCCAAATGGAACATGACCAAATTGTCAGTCACCAGATAGCGATTTTCTGTCATTAAAGAAAAAAAGAACCCTCACTAGATTTATTAGTTATGGTTCCAATGCATCTAAATACAGGGATCAACACTCTTTTTTCTTTTAAACTAATGAGATGATCAATTTGCTTTGCTTTCAGTGAACCTGATTCAATGGACTGAAATACAGCCTGCAGCCTGCAAAATGGTGGCCAGACAAAAGGGCCAACCTTGTTGGTTCCCTTAAATGCTTTCTTGGGCTAGTCTGACTTAAATACTTTATCTTGCCAGATCACCCATTTTCCAGTGCAAAATTTAATGCCTGTCTAAACTAAAAAGCCTCTGCCACTAGTCAGTCTGCTGGGGCTGTGCTGTCAAATCCCCTCATTGTATGCCAAAAAGAGATACTCCCCTGCCAGCACAGTTACATCACCTCACTGAACGACAGATGCAAAACTAACATTAGCTTTCCTCTTTTGGCATAATTATACATTGGGATTTTGCCAATGTAACTATATTAGTCAGGTTTGGTATGTGAGTGTGGGTTGGTTAACTTAATTTTCTGCTCTCCAGATATGTTGGCAATTCTTTGTAGACATGGCCTAAGAATACAACTATTAATGATAAAAATGGCAGATAACAACAACTTCCATCTATAAGGTATTTAACTTACTAAAATGTCCTGGAAGATTAAAAAAAGTATGCTTAAGGACCATAGACTTCTGTTTGATTTGGGCAAAACCAAGCAGCTCACTGGAAATGTTTCTTCTAGCTGTTTGATGAGAAATGCCATGGTCTTAATCTGAAGATTTTCCTATATTGGACTATTCATACTTTTTTTCTGCAGTGGAGGGATTATATCCTATAATATCTTGTCAGATGCAGCTCACACTACAGCTTGTTTGTCTCTTATTTAGCTGTCAGTTTAGGAGCTCCACTTCAACATAAAAGTTGGTTGAACCAACATTTTTTTTTTTTAATTTGTGGTGGAAATAAGATAACTAGGGCTGGTCATATGTAAACTCTTAATATTTTTGATATACAACTGCATATACTTTCCATACTTTATTCTATCTGGCAGAACCTCACCAATCCTTATGTTAGACTCACTGATTTTATTGTATTTCCTTCAATCATTGATAGAAATCTGGAGAACCAGCTAGTTGTTGCTGTTATTTTAGCAATGGTTAGTAAACCCGGCCTATATTTCAGGCATCTACAATATTAATTTTCCAAAAGGAATGGAGTTGTTTTTCCATGCTTTGGAAATCACCATGAATAGCACACAGACAATAAACATGGTGCAGTGAGCTGTATGTAGTTATTTTATTCATTATTTAGCTTTATAACTGTATAAATAATCTGGCCTGGGGTAGGAACAGTCCAGCCAAATTTAGCACACCATTGTTTTTATGCAGTAGTAGTTTGTGTAAATTGTGTTTGTGACAGACTATTATAGTACTAGGCAATATTTTGTGAGGAAGTAACAGATGACCCCACAACAACCCTAAATAAAATATATTTTTGCTGGTGTTACATAGCTAATAAGCCCATCATATTCTATCTATTGAGCTCCACTAAGAGTAAAATAATATATAGTGCATGATAACATACCTATGAAAAGGAAAGCCCTGTTATTTACCAGCTACACAAATCCTCAGCCACAAGTGATCCTAGCCACTGTCTTCCTCCTGAGCCTTTCAGGATGAACCCTTAGCTCAGGACACTTGCTTTTTTTCCCTGTGTCCTACCTTGTAACCTTTTCTGCTTTTGTCTCTGAAGGCATTTTTAGATTGTTATTGTCTGACGGGTTGCCTGCATCACTGACATAGTAGCCTGCCTTCACTGACTTCCCTGATTGGATGGCCTAATTTTTGCCAACAGGAGCGCTGAATGAAATCATTATTAATGCCCTGAGACTGTTCAGGTGAAGACTTAAGGGTACTTTAGAATGGAGGATATAACAGGAGGCAGGAAGTACAGGAACATTTAGAAAATTTAAAATAATTTCCTGTCCTTCCCCACACCCTCTCCCCCCCACCTCTGCAACAACATTTATTTTGCTTCTTTTGGGCTGTAAATAGAAACCCTAGAGTTTGTATTAGCTGTGTTCCTACCTTTAAAAGGCGAAAAGGAGAGTAAAATCTAAATCAGATACAATATGTAGCAAATTTTTGCCTTTCTCTTGTCATTTTCTTACCAATCAGTTGCTATTTCTGCCACCATTCTCAGCCTTCTTTTACCAGTGTTCACCCTAATCACTGGCAGCCCCTGGCTTTTACTCCTTGAATATTTCCAAGGCATGTTTAAAGGCTAATCAAAAGTGTCCATGGGACATTTGCCCTCAAATGATGAGTTCTTGCACCATAATATTGAGGAAAGAGGTGGTATACAATTTTTTTCTTGACAAGTAATTTTTCTATTGCTTGTATATATGCTTATATATATTGCTTGTATATATAGAAGAAACCTTCTTTTATTTGATGTTGGGTTGCAGATATTTTGCATTAATCCACTTTTTTATCCATATTACACATAATTTTCCTCCACTCGTATGAAAATACAAAATCTACAAAAAAGCAGGAACACTAAAGAGGGGTTGAAAGCCTGTGTAGTCTCCATGTATATACTCCAAGCAAGACTGCAGTTTTAGTAGTTGTAACAGAAATGTAAGAAAATAGAGAGAATGCTTACTGAATCACAAGTCAAATTGTATAAACGGAACCATAAATATATTATTCCACAGTTTACTCAGCTCTAAACCTGACACTTAACAAGAAACGTTTAGCCACATGAGACAGGAAATTGAATCTTCTCACTTATCCACATTCACGCTCTTTCTCTTGCATTTGATTTGTGCCAGATTAACAGAAGAGAGTGAGGGATGAGGCTAAATTGTTCCTCCCTGTGCAGAGGGAATGCAGAGATCTCCCAACAGCAAGTGGCTTTCCTCACCATATGTGCTTCTTCATCTTGGCCCAACAGGGCAGGAAAATGAATTTGAGGATTTTTAACACAACACATTATGTAAGTTTTAGCTGCAGTACTTTGCTCAATTTTTGCTTTCAGTGACTTATTCACACACATTTCACAGAGAGTGGCTAAGCTCAAAAATTGGAAAAGATTTAACAGTGTGGCAAGATCTATAGAATTCAAATTAATTCTCTACATGAGGGTGAAATTCAGGTTAGTACTTTACATATAATCGTGATGTAGCTCAGTAAGCAGGGCTTTGTTCTTGTAGACATGCAGCATACTTAGTCATCAGTTCCCGAATAGTCCAAAATCAGCCTTGCAAACTGGGAGAATTTCATGAACTTGCTGAAGAGGTGAATCCAGAAAAAAAAACCATAGTTCAGGGACCCTTATCCAAACCAGCTGCTGATGATGCCATTGCAAGGACCTAGTCAGTGACAGACCATCCTGTTTGAAAGACTGCATCTCCACACTAGCATCACCCTCTGCAACATATTTCAGCCACTTAGTGGATTTAGCAAGCATTCTGTCTGTGAAAGTTTGCAACACATGAACAAGACACTCCTGAATTTTTTTTAATGATAGACTATCATGTTTTAATCTCACTTTGCCAACATATGACCCGCCCTAATTTCAGCATTTCAAACGCAGCATTTGAAGTTGTTTCTTTAAATGCTGGATATTCATGTCTACTATTTACACCACATTGTATGACGGACAGTTTGAATGAAGCACAAATCAAGTCATAGTCATCCTTCTTTCTCGACTTCATAATATTGATTATTGATGATCCCCATTACAAGGGTATATATAGTATTGATACCAAAAGGGATGAGATGAGGAAATGGCTGTAGTTTTTCTGCCAGTTGTGAAGTCAATGCAACTCCACCAATGCCCTTAAAACTACATGATGTGCCTTCCAGAAAAAAAAAAAAAACTGGAGCACTAGTCAGACCATGTGATGCATTTTACCTTTGCATCCTGATTCAGGACAAATCAACCTGCAATAGCAGATGCTGAAGCTTGTAAACCTTACCTCTGATTTCTGAGGAAACAGCCAACTCCTTGCTACCATTTTTAGGAGTGTGTAAAGAACGTTTCTGAGAGCAGAAAAGATCTAAGGAAATCCATAGTTTAAAATGTTGTCTATAGGTATTTTTGACATTAATATATCTCTGTACCACTTCATTCTTAAAAAGCAAAATATATTTTTTAAGTGGACCATAAGAGCTTTCTTTCATATTTTATCAACACTATTTATAAAGCAATTAAATGTTTGAAAAAGTCTTTGTTCCTAATCTATGAGCATAGTTGATTCAGACATTTCATTTCTTCATAATAGGCTTAGGGCTTTCTTCCAAAATTTAGGTCATATTATATCAGATGATCTTCATCACTTATAAACAGGTCCATGAAACAGAAACAAAAGTACAGTTCTGTTCAGAGTAAAGGAATTTACACATAATATTTGTGGGTTTATGCTTTAGGCTACTAGTACTTTATAAATGACCCTACAAACAATACCACCTCCCCCAAATAAATAATCTATCTATGTCTACTCATATTTGCACTTCTATTCAGAAAGAGAAACTAAAATTCAGACAAACAGAAGTACAAAGTAAGGCTTAACTAGCTACATATGCCTACATAACTGCTAAGCTAATTACGTATACCCCTTTAATTAGGGATTCTTAAGTTATAGATGAGGATTCTGAAATTTATTACTTGTAATTCTGGAAAACGCTAAAGATTTTGATGGCACTGATTACATGACTGAAGGGAGCGTGAATATAAAAGTTTTTATTTGCACCAATTAACTGAACATTGAAATCAATTTAAATAAAGCAATAAAGAAAAAGTTTATCTCAGAACATTCTGAATCTCAAAGTTTCAACAGAATAGTGGTGCTATGTTATCATAAAACTCTTATAAACTCTCAATCCTGGCTCTTGGTGCACTCTAAAATCACAACTGTCTCTTTTCTTCTCAGTGAAAACCTTTCAAGTTAGCTGCCACTCGAAGTTTTTATTTTCCTATGAGCACCACACTGTGAGGGTTTTCTGACAATACCTTTGGGGGGTTGAAAAGTACCCTAATTTTCATTCTTTCAAAACCCTGTGACTCTGCAGCAGTCAGGCCTTTCTGAATATACTGGTAACAAAACTGGGAGTTTACTTCCACCACCACCCTCTGACAACAAAACAGCTTCCCAGCCTTCTGCCAAAGCTTACTCATATTCCTGCCACCAGAGTTGTTCCATTATTTCATTTTCTTTTTAATTTTTATTTTTCTTTCTTGTCAATACTAAAAAGTGAGATAATTTGGAGTGACAAACTATCAGAAGTTACAGGTTTTTAAAGGATCTGGCAATAAAATCAGGATTTTAAAGGGACAGATTATATGTGTGCAGATATGATTGACTAAAACTGTGTGTGAAATAAACTACCAAAAAACTTATCATAGCAAAGAAATGCAGAATATCAGAGACATGCAAAGACATAATAATGTCTTCTGGATGTCACATCAAATCATATGTCTTCTGATAATCAAAAAGGAAAAAAAGTTGAAATATTCCTTAAAGCTAATTTTCTTCCTGTGAAAAAAATTAAACAACCACAGTAATGTTCTCTGTAAAAAACAGTAGCTACAGAGTTGATGCTTATGCCTTATGGCTTATGGAAATGTTAAAAAATTGACAAAGCTAAGATATTTAGTAAAATTATTGTACAATTTAGTAAGTGTTTGCTTGCCTAAAGGTCACCGTTTCAGACCACTGAAGTCCTATGAGTGTAAGGACTCCAATTATTATATTTTTTCCAAATCCCAGGTAATTACCATATGTTAAAAATTTTAACAGATATATAAGGGTAGCTTCTGTGCTATTGGAACACTCATTTTTATATTTGAAAGCTTCCATACACTGCATGTTCAGAGACTCAATGTTTGATAAATACTGCACTTGTAAATGTAAAAGATGACAGACAAGCCATTAGCAGGTGGACACTGACATTTCTGCGGTCATTCTAAAGACAATTTCTAGTAAGAAGCTGGAGTTCGAACTCGGCATATTGATTAGAAGCCTAGGGTGACTGTGCTCACATACCCTACACGTCTGCATACTCTCAAATAAATCCCAGCTTATCTGTCTGGAGAACAAATATTGCCATAAGGAAACTGCATTATCTGGCTCCCTTACAAGGGGGTCACTGTGATCTTGTATTCCTTTATTCATTGAGCTCTATCCACCAACACTGTACAAATACCATGTGACCATTAAGCACATGGGTGGGGGGTATCTTATGTACCTTTTTTGTTGAAATGCTCTGCAATCTGTTTTTTCTACAGTAATTATACATTTTTAATATTTTTAAAAACCACAGCATTGTAACAGCTGCTGAGAAGAAATTAACTCGACCTGAGCTGAAACCAAGACACAAGCCCTTTAAGAAAAAAACCTCTATGAGACAGACAAGGCCAGAAGAAAGGCCAAGCAAGGGAGGCTGACTGTCCCCATTTTACCTCCAAGGCAGTAACTAAGCAGTCTGTCCTCAAGACACACAGCACTTTTCTGTCGGAACAGGTCCCCTGTAGATTAGGAGACTCCTCTAAAAGAAGAGGTACTTTTTAAACTGTCGGTGCCACAACAATTATGTCAGATTAGGAAATTACATGAACAGCATAAAACCTAAAAGCTTCCACTAGGATGAAAAGTCATACATTATGCATTTGAAAGGTATTAAACACAGTGGTTTGCATTATCAGATGAAAGCATTTTGGAGTAATCACAAATAATTGAGCATTTGTTGTCTCCACTTAAAAAGTATACTGTTGCTATGCAAGTGGAAAATCACAGCATGTTTACAGACGCATATTTTTTTAGCTGCAGAGAATACAAATTTCAAACTTCAAGATAAAGACATGAAGAAATGAAGACATGATTCTATATGAAGGAATATTTTTTATAACCACAGCTACCTAATGATTGTGGGCGAGATGATGGTGTTTAGTTTTACTATATTATTTTTTGTATGGAATGATTGATCAGATCTCTCACATAAAGTTGGGCTGCAGAAAAACAGATGGTGAACAAAAATTCAAAAGCTCATAAAAGGTTTTCAGGAGCTCATAAACACTAACAACAATGCCATATAATGGGAAACCAATAAGAAGGGAAAAATGGTGACATGAAAAACCCACACAGTTCTATTCTACTACAAATAGCTATTTTAATACCTAATTTTAGAACGATGTTCTAAATTCATTCTAATTTTACAACGATGTACTATAAAATGACACACACCTTGTTTTTTTTAATATTAAAGTATGTAGAAGTTACCAGAGTAGATTAGAAGTGTGATCCATGTGGTCAAATACCATGACTTAAAGAGTGGCCAAAGCAAGGTGCTTTAGAGGAAGGTATAAAAGAGGCCTAGTCATAGAAAAAGCTACTCTCTGAAGTCCTTATCTTCATTATTAACCACTAGAGACTACACTAAGCCCTCAAGTATGATATTTTATCCCTTAAACTTTTTTCTAGCTCTAAAAAATGAAACTATGCACTATTTTTATCATTATATTTTTTTTAGTATCATTAGATTCTTGGTTTCTGACAGATGTGTGAAGGCTTATCTGTGTACCTGCAGAATTAATAGTTGTTTTGGGATCTACCTCCACACTTTTATGAGTGTATAACACACCGCAGTGGTGTGCATTGCCACTCAAGAGTTTGGCCTCTTATTCCTCTGCATTCACGTCCTGTACTCATTGTAAAAGTAAAACACTTATCCATTGGATAGACAGAACTCCTACCGCGGTAGAATCCCTTCAGGGCTCGCTACAGCTGAGCACCCATTCTGTATTTTCATATTGAGGTACATCTGGGTTTTTGTTCACGAAGCTCTATCACACTGTTGAGGAATGCCGGCACTGAACCACGTGGGAGCGCCGGGCAGAGCTGCAGGCGAGCAAGAACTGCCCCAGGTGCCAGCAGATTTGGAGAGGACTGCACTGCATTCATTCTGCATGGAATCACCAGGGACAAAGGCAATGGCCACACTTCTTAATGTCACCAACAGATTCAAGGGCAGCCATCATTTCGGTGGAGATATCCTGAGATATCCTTTCTCTCCTGGGAAAGGAGCTGTGTAATTTTTCTGTTAGTCATCAGTTCCCATTTACAAGCAGCTGTAGCTGAAGGCTGTGTTTCCCCTAGGGCTGGTGTAGAATATTGTAAACAGCATTCCATGAAGGAAGGCTGCAAGAGAGTGAACTTAAGTCAATGACAATTTTTTTACCTCTGATTTGGCAAATAAGCTATCGTTTAAAATTTGGTTGGGATTGAATCAGATGCATTTATTCTGGTTTTGCTCACAGAAAAAACAAACTCAATAATGTTAACCATTTTTAATTAATAAGTATTTTATTTATCACTGCATAACATATTTTATTTTCAGGCCCTTGAAAGAAAAACAAATTACATCAAATAGAGCTATGAGAGACAGAAGAGGTGGTGTCGTCTTTTTTACATCTTAAATGTTACTAAGATTTTCTTGGTTTGCCTCATAACCACTCTTGGGAATGGAGAGACTTGGTCTCATATTTCCCAGAACAGTAGCTTCATAAACTTGCTAAAGAGCTTCGTGGAACTATATTTTTCCATAGAGACTCAAAAAAGTGGCTTAACATACCTTAAACCAACATGGAAAACTGTTAATTAAACTGAAATTTGAAAGTAGATCTTCATGCCTGGACTTGTAAGAATATTGGCAACAGAGATGAAGACCACTGACCTGGCATTCCCATGCTGTGAAAAAAAAATTGGGATCTATGTACAAAGCAGCAACATTTTCTGTACGGTGATCTTGTGAAAGTCTGTCCAAATGGCAAACTTTCACGACAATGACTCCACCAAATATCCTGCCGACCTTAATTAGCATTATAAGTGATCCAAACACCATTTGCTGAAAATTAATTCAATATTCACACAATATATACACATAATTTTCCATCTACTGACAGCTACTTTTTCCTCATTTGCATAATTATATCAGAACACAGGATTAAAAAAGAAAGCCATTACTAAAACATTCTCCCTGTGCAGTCCTAGGAGATTTCTTATAACAATTTTTATCTAGTCACTCATTTGAAAAAAGTACAGGAAGGTTGTTCAGTAAAAACAGAAATCTGCTGCTTCCATAAACTTTCCAGAACAGCTACTGGATAATTTGTTTCCTCTCAAAATTGTTTGGTAATCTTAGAAGACAACTGAATAAATCAAAACAAAGACAGGTAAATATGCCATTTTTGCATATTGAGCACAGATAAACAAATAATATAAAGGAGCTGGACTTTGCACGAACTGTATATATGTAGCAGATACATAATTATCAGAATTAAGAAATCAAGTGCTAGATGGCTGAATTTATAGCAGAATATCTTGGGCATATTAAAATATTAGACTTCTAGGCTTTCCAAGAAAACTAGCTCCATTTTTTAAGGTTCTCTCTAGCCACAATGGCTCCCTAAACACAAACAGCTTGTTAAAATATTTCCTCAACAACAGTTCTGTATCTGTGAAATAGCTACATTTCCTGTTAGACAGCTGTTTATTCATCTGAAATAAGCAGACATGATATCTGAAAGTGCAGACAAGTTTATTTTTAATAGACGGCATCAGTGGGAGACTTGTGTAAGTGAAGAAACAGAACAAGGGCCCATCTTTGGAAATTACATGTACTGTAGTTTCCTTAATGTTCTTTGACAAATCAAAGTACTTGAAGCTTCTAGGATGTAACAGAGGGCTTTCTTTTCTTTTTATCTTTCTTTTTTTAACATAGATATTACTCACACACTTAATTAGATTGTGGGCAAAATACAAGTCATCACCTGAATAAGAAAACGTGCACACTTAAACTTCCTAAGGAAAGTGAGTGTGATTCTTCAAAGGCCTTTTTTAAAGGAAGAAAAAAGAGAGATGAGCTGTGAATATATTGAAAAAGAAATCAAAAAGGCATAGAGTTTGGGCCCTCTGTGAAATATACTTCACCCAAGCGGGTGGCTTTGTAGGAGGAAGGGAGTATTGTTTACCAGCACTGAAAAAGCTAGAATAAAAAAGGAAAAATCACTGAGAAAATAAGCACTCTGTTTCTTAGAATCACATCACTGCTGACTAACCTGACAGGTTAGATCTCAGCTGCTTGCTTATACTCTGTCATTTTAAACAGCATAGTAGTGTTAACTGCAGTAAAAAATAGGTCTTGGCGCTGGCTCTCAGGCATTACATGTGTTGGAGAGGGGCTGATGGTTTCATTTTACAACTGTAGGGCTCTGGTCTTCTGTCAACATGTGGGCACAACAACTTCCAGAGGAATGCCTGTGTTCACACACAGGCAAAGAGGCCCAAAGTGCTTATGCTAATATTCAGACGACAAAATCAGGTTTAATTCTTTCATTCAATAGGTAAAAAGTCTAGTATAATTTTACAAAAGCCTTTATTTCAGTCATGTAGAGGAGAGAGAAATTACTAATTAGGCTTATATTCAAACAGTGCTCTGCTAGGTATTAGTGTACTCTATAAGATAAAACTGACAGCTCTTAAAAATCTCTTCATTGCAATTAAAAAAAATTCTATCGAGTAGATCTTCAGCCTACTGTCACTGTTTTGAAACACAAATAACTTTTTCCAGCAGTGAGGTGTAGAAACCACATTAACTTATGTCATATAGAAGACACTTGCTCAACTGCAGTTTTGGCATTTCCTTGTATTTTCTGGTGACCTTGAGAGGAAATGAATATAATCAAATCCCAAAACGTCTGACTCTGAACCATCTTCTCAAAGCAAGTGAGGCTGGAGCAATGCCAGCTGACAGCACTTCCCTCTAGCCCCCAGTCTGGCAAACTACCTGCCAAACTACCATACAGAGCTACATGGGTACAAAGAGAAAGAGAAAAGCCAAAAAAAAAAAAAACAACCCCAAAGAAACAGTCAGTCAACCAGATCTGCTGGCTACATCCCTGCCTAGGATACAGGAGGAAGCACACCACATATTTCTCTCTCCTCCTTTTATGCCTCCCTTGTGCTTAAAAGCTTCTCTGCTAAAGCAATGTTTAAGGACATAATGTACTTAACACTTTCCCTGTTTTGGGTGCTTAGAAAACCAGAACTGTCTGTAATGTATTTTTTATGCCTCCTCCTTTTGTGCAGGAGAATTTAAGCACACATGGGCTGTTTATTAAAACTACACAAAAGTACAGGATAGCCAGCTCAATTTTAAGCCAAGTCAAACATGACTTACATTTTAGATAAAAAATGAAAAATACAGTGTAAAATTCCACAGTTATGTTCTTATATAACACAGATGCACAAAATTCCAGTTTATACAGGTCCCTTTAGAAAAGCTTTTAGTAGCTTGAGACATAGATGGGATGCATACAGACAAAGTATTAAAGGAACAGCACAGGCATCAATGTTTCTTGACAACACTGGCAAAGCTCTCACTCACTCGATTGTGGCTTTACCAGAACCTTTCAGAAGCAAAGCACTAAACAAAGGAACTAGAACTCGGACAAATTTGAGAATGCTGGGGGGAGGGAATGGGAGAGGAGGGGAAGGATGAAATGTTAGTAAAACCACCTAAATTTAAGAGTGGAAATAGTAAACACCAGTAACTAAATGCCATCATCGATGTTAGTGAGAGAGAGGAGGAAGAGACACAGAAATAAGTTGAGAGTTTAGTCCTAAAGTCTCACAGAAATATAAGATATATATCCTTGGATATAAGATGCCAAGGATATAAGATATTGGGATATAGAAAGAAAAGCAGCACTGACTACAATGACTGCTGTATCTTGGACAGACTATCAAGTAAGCAAACAGGGACACAAGAGGTGATTTAAACAGCAAAAAATTGAAGGTTGAAAAGGACAAAGGTTATATCTTTGGTGGTGGTTGGAAACAAAGAAAGCCTCATTGACAAGGCAAATAGTTTGGAGAAATAGCAGAGAAATTTCCAACTTGAAATCTGGAAGCCTTTATGGAGGTATGTGATCTTTGCAGATCAATAAAATTTTATGTAGTGTGATGGCTCAAAAGTATAGGAGGTGATGTGTTCTGGAGGAAGCTGCTTCAGTTTGTACCATAATGTAAAGCACCCTTTCAGTAGATCAGTTTTTAAGGAAAACATATGGTGCAAACAATTCCCTTACAGAGACTTTGTACAGCAGTTTTGGGCTTTGGGACCAATTCCAGCATCATGCCACATTGGTTTGCCTGTGTGTTTTTGATGACTAGATTAGGAGATAGATGCCTTGCCTGCTGTGAGCTCTTCTGCTATACCTCATTCAATTATGACTTCTAACTTTCTGGAAAAGACATTTGCAAAATGTAGTGGTTTCCTCAGCATCCGAGACAAAAATCTTTTTCTTTATTTTCCATTGAACTCCATTGTAAGAAGTTCCCCTCTTCTCTTCTAATCTCCTTCTGACCGTGTTGTTTTGTAATTGGGAAGTGTTTTGCAGTACCTGAATGAATGGAATTCACAACACCTGTGAATAGCTGCTCTTAATCTAGTCCATCTGAGTTTGGTGGAGTTAAAGATAAAACCAAGTACTTTTCCATTCTTTCCTTCATTGTTCAGTTATTTTTACTGTACAATTGATGAAATAAGGATATTTTCTGTAGAAAATAGATTTATGCAGGTGCTATGTCATCAGTTCTATCAATGAGCCTGATAACACCACTTCAATCCCATCCATATGCTTCACAATATCAAGTGAACATGATCTTGGTAATCCCCATGAAAACAATAATTTGACCATTCTCCTAGGGTCATGTTTCTGGTAAATTGACTGATTATGAAGTCACTCTCAAGTCTGGAAAGCACAATTTTAAGAAAATAAAAATTCAAAATTTATGTACACAGTGAAAAGAAACGTCTAAACTTAAGAAGATATTTCATAATTAATCTATTTTTATTTGGATTACTAAGAAAATATATATATTTTCTGCTATGGTTAAATTTTGACTCTCTTGGATGAGCTTACATGGATCTCTCTATTCTCTATTGTCATTTCATTCCCTGTCAGGAAGATTCACTGTAAACTGAAGGATAAACTTAAAAAAATAGGTTTACATGACCAATGAAAGACTTTTTTTTTTTAATAGAAATTTCTTATATATGTATTAAAATTGTTGCTTTTGCTGGGCCTTCTATACTAGCTGTTCTTGTTTCATGCAAAAAAGAGCTTATAGTTATGTGAAAATAAATACTTGTACACACACACTCACATGCATATTCAGTATTAACAATCTAATGAAATAGTTATCCAATAATAGACTTAGTTTTGTGTTTTAAGAGTAAGGATAAAGCTCACTAGTCATGGTGAAATCAGGCTTTCATAATTTCTTGTTCCTGGTATTTCTATCTATATGAGACATGAATTTAAAATTCACTGTCCCTTACATGAAATTTTGGAATTTTATTGTATTTATCAATTCTGTTACAATTTTTACTGGGCTTATACCTCATTAGATTTTTTTTTTTTTTTTTGGATCTTGTATTTTGATAGGATGTCCAATTTACTGTCACCTTCCCAGCTGTACAAATTATGAAAATTCTTTAACAGTATGGTCACAAGGCACTGAAACATACATCAACCTACTGTGCTCAGCAAACACTTTAGTTGATTCACCATAACTGTGCTTCAAAACGTTATTTGTCTAGAGGAAATACAACATAATATGGCTTTAATTAGGTGCTGACCACCTAATAGGGATCAAGTTCACCAGTGTGGTGGGAACTGGTGTCAAGTTCAAGATGTGGTACGTGATGAGCTTGTATAAGCATTGCTACTTAGGCTAAGCCTATGCATGACAACTTAACTGTCCACAACATTTTATCCTGTCTGTAAGATCAAAATATTGATACTGGTATGAATCCTGTGCAAACTTGGAATTGTTGCAGGACGAGATAAGAAAGACAAGCTGAATATCTAGTCAGAGCCAAGCTAAAAGCCTTCTCAGTTTGTTTCTCCCGTCTTTCATAACATGTGTTTACTTGCTTTCAGCAAGCTACAAGTCTTGTTAAAGCTACAGCAAAGGCTGTTGATGTACTGCTTCCAACTTGGCAAGAGCTAGCAAGAACATGAAGTTTCCCAAGAGCATCCCAGAAATAGTTCCAACACAATTTCTAGACAGTGTTCTATTTAAAGATTTTCTATTTGTCTTAACAAGAGTGTAAAAGATAGTTCCAATTAACTTTCTCTGACCTATAGCTTTTTTTTTTCCCCAGGATGTGGATTTATAAAATCATTATTAGCTGAAAAATATCCTTCTTCCTGTCTACTTACAAACATTTTTCAGTAAGTGACAAATTTGCTTAAAGATATTTTCCATATAGTTTGTGTTATTACTGGTTTTACTTTATGCAAATTAAACCAGCCCTTACAGTGCCCAAAAAACCTACGATTTTTTAAATGCTGGAAGGATTTATCTTAAGCTGCACTTGTTGAAGACAACCAGATTTTTGGTTGTCTAAAGAAATCAGAGCCAAAAGATCAATATTTTTGTGAGGTGAATCTGATTCCTAAAAATACAGTAGCTAAGGTATAATTTTTCCAATATTATATTTATGAAACATTTCTGGTCTGTCACAAACTGCTTTCTGTGATTATTGATCATTTTTATTTACAAAAAAGACGATGAGTTATTTAGCTATCTGTGCTTCACAAAATTATTTCTGCTTCTCGGTAAGGATTATTTACTTATCACAGAAGCCAGCAAGTAGCCAGAAAGATCTATTTAAAGTTCTTTAGCACGCAATTCCATCTTCACCTACGTGTTGCCAACTCTCTGACATTCTCCAGGATGGGGTAGGGAGCTGATCACAGGCAAATTTAATTTTTCTGGCAGCTCATTCCTGACTTCGGGAGAAAAGCCATCATTCATGATGGGACCAGAAGCAAACATGTCAGACAAGCAAAATGCCAGTGCTTTCCATTACATGGCAGGTGCATATCTTTTCAATGTATACAACTAGGTACGCCACCTCAATGCTCATGCTGGAACAGACATGCAGCTATGCAGAAATGAAAAGGGTTTGCAACCCTCAGGTGCACACGAGCGCCTCACTGGGCTAAAAAAATAAAAAATATATTTTACTAAATATTCCACTTCTTTCTTGGAGGAGCTGGCTGTGGATATTCTCACTCTCTGGTGACAGAGAGACATAGCTTCTCCCAGGCTTGGCCTGGGAAACTTAGAGAAAAGAATTAAAACAATTATGATCTTATCCCTTGCACCTGGTGTCGTGTGGGATATTTACAAGAAGGAGTTGTTCCTTGTTTAACCAATAGTGCAAGAGAAATTCCCTAAAGACTAATCAGGTCTTAGGTTCACAATGCTTTCTGTAAGAGTGTAGTTTTCTATTAATAAATGCTTTTATGCCTTCTGAATCATGGAGTCAATATGTCATCCTCATCTGTCCCCCATATTACTTGTGTAACAGCTGGTGTTGTCTCTCTTGGTGATATGTCCTAGAAAACTTACCATAGGTTGGACTAGATGATCTTAAAGGTCTTTTCCAACCTAGCTCATTCTGTGATTCTGTAATTAAAATCAGTGCTCAGTGTACATACTCAAAATCCTTGTGGCTTCATTAATATAAAAGTAAACAGGGAAATGAAATCTCACTCTAAAGGCAACGGGCATACCTTAAAACAATAAAGTCCAGTGTTTAAAATTACATATGCTTTAAGTTTGCAAAGTCAGTCATTCAGCAAGAACACTTATACACCCTATGTTGAATAACAAAAAAATCTAAACAGGGGCTAGAAATTTTAAAAAGTAGTGTTTTCTATAAAGGTACTTGGCCTGAAAGCTCATCAAAAATCTTTTCATAAGTATATTTTTAAATGCAAGGCTGGTGTTGCAGTCAACAGTCCAGACATTTTTCAGTTTAAGAAAGTGGAAACAGTATAAAACTTGTGAAATTATACTCTTTAAATATCAGAACTGCCCTGCTTCCAAATTTCAATTTAAACTTACAAGGATAGAAAAGGTTGAAACTGAAAAAAAGCTTTGAAAAATGACCCAATCCATCAGTTTTGTCTCACTTATCAGCTAATGAACTTTAAAAAAAAAAAGAAAAATATAATCACACTATTGTCCTAAGAAATAACTTTTGGAATGGCTTCCCACAAAGCAACTTTTGAAAGAAAAGAGGATCTCTAACTGATTTCTCGTTACAGGTACCTTTTGCCATTTATGCTGCCACCCAGGAGAAGTATGACTACCCCTTTGTCCTCTAACACCAGCTCATGGGAGGCTGGCAGGGAAAGGAGATTTGGGGGCTGCTGAAATCGTTTGTTCAGCCAGTGGGTGGACCCAGCAATGACCATGGCCTGCAGTGCACTCAATATCTTCCAGCTGGAGGGGAACGTGCTGCCCCAGTGATAAACAAGGAGCAAGGAACTTCCTCTCTGACAGAAAGGGAGCAGAGGAGCATTGGGCAATAAACTGATATTTGAATGTTCACATCTTTTTTAACACTCTGCTTCTACAGTAGAACAACAAAGTCCTAATTTCTGCCAAGGATTAGGTCAAAAGTTGGAGGAAATTATGAAGCATAGAAATAATTTAGCTCATGAAATTTTACATTTGAAAAGCATGAAATGAGAAGGACAAAAAGCTTCTCCATTCTTAACATGATTTCTCATTACTGATGAGAAATGGGGAGGGATTCTTCTATCAGATAATCTGGTGAATTTTAACTAATTCTCTGTTCCAAGACATAGAATAATATAGTTATTCAGGTTAGAAAAGACCTCTAACATCAAATCCAATCATTAGTGACCTAACACTGCCAAGTCCATCACTAAACCATGTCCCTAAGTGCCATACCTATATCTTTTAAACACCTTCAGGGACAGTGACTCCACCACTTCCCTGTTTAATGCTTGCCCACCCTTTCAGTCAATAAATTTTTCCTAACATCCAACCTAAACCTGCCCAGTCAAAACCTGACTCAATTTTCTCTTGACCTAACACTTGCTACCTAGCAGAAAAAGCAACACCTTTCTTGCTATGGAAAATTGTAAAAACAAGCTAAACAAGTCCAGTTTTCTGAGTTGCTTCTTACGAATCTTGTACTTTAGACATGCAAAGATTCAAGTACTGATAGTTTTTTTTTTTATAATCTTGCAAGTACTCCCATATTCGAAAGATTCTGAATAAAAAACCATTAGAAGCGCAGAAATGGAATTTTGAACAATGGCAAACTGCTGAATGTGGAATGCATCACTCCAGTAGTATTCTAACTTCTGCTCCTGTAATAAGGAAAATGAGAAACTGTTTCAAATATCCCTCAGATTAATCCTCATGCTATGCACGGTGTTGGCAGCAGAGATTCTAGTTTAATCAAGCCAAACATTATTCATAGAATGAAAGAAATGCTAAATTTATACGTTGCTTTTCTGGACTTTTTCCTATGATGTGTATTGCACAGACTACCTGCCGAGCTAGATCTCCAAATACGATCAGGATGAGAGGAGAACGCTCTGAGATGAAGAACAAGCTCAGTGCTGTGCCCTTCATTAACACAGCCTCAGGAATCATTAAGATGCTGTTTTCTTGCAGTCGCAGGAATACATTTAGTCAAGAATTCATAATGTAAACACGCAAACACAAAAGAGGATTTGTATAATTTTTTTAGAAATATGGGAGAAGTAAGAAGTCTCTACCTGAACTATCCTTAGTAGTTGTTTTCTTTAAGCTAATGAACATATATTACTACTCTGATGGAACTAGCTTTTCCTCCCACTGAGAATTGAATTTCTTTGTCTTGACAATTACAGCAGTAATTTACAAGTCAAATTAATAGTGGAATACTTTTAGTATTGTTTCTAACTTCTTTTAGTGTTACTAACAAACAGATGGATATAAGCATAAGATCCACTGAACAATAAATCCAGCATGAAAACAGCTGGAATAGTAAGATCATAACAATAATAATTTATGAAAGAATTTCTATTATAAAATTACAATTTGTCTATATTGCAGCTATGAAAAGAGAGGTCAGGCTTGTCAGATTAATTGGAAATACATCAAAATTTATGTGCCTTGTTAGATTACACCTTGTAATTGCTTCCAGTTGGAGGAGAAGGAAGAAATTATTCAGTGTTTTTTATGGTTTTTCCTTAGCAGAAAGTGAAACATCTCTTCTTTCACAGTATGGGGAACAAGTATTCATCTTCTCATTCAAGCAAAGTATTTCCAGATTAATATAATAAATGATGTCTGATAATAATGATGTGTGATAATAATCTATGAATAAACATGATTTATCCACCTGTCAAAAATGCTAAAAGGAAGGGAATTTACAAAGTTCAGTTTATTAAATAGAGTTGTACTTCAGACAGCCATCTATCCTCAGAAGATTTTAGTGCAATCTGCCATTTAAACTTAATTTTACACAGAAATTCAAACACCTGTTTTAATCACTCAGCTATTCAACATATTTTTCAGTGGCATTCTGGTCATTGTGACATTTCAGACATCTCTATCCTAGATTATTCCAGTACTTCCAGTGTTTTGCTATACACATGTGCATGACCTAGAGGAAAGCTATATTCACAGAATGGTTTCTCACAGAATTTTTCTCCTTTGCCTCTAAAGCACCTTACTGACATTAATGTAAGTGTTAGAAGATTAGTGGTTTATGTCTTAGGGGGTCATTTTTGTTCAGTTTAATGACACACTGGAAAAATTTTATTTTTTGTAGTAGGTTCATTTCATAAAGAAGGAGCTGTCAAAACAAGCATGAACATGAATGGACAAAATCATGAACTAGACAAAAAAAAATAAAAAGAAAAAACACACGGAACCTAAAGTCAATGTTCATATTTTCTCTGCAGGACATCCGTAAGACTTAAAATCTCAAAATAGCGTGTTTAAAACCATAGGGCATTTATATTCTGCTGCTTGAAAATAAGGACAAATTAATAAACGTGGAGATCAATAGAAGCCACCAAGCTTGGATTATGCCAGGTTATTTTGGATTGGTACTGCAACATTTTTTCGTTATCTCTGTATATATATATTTAATTTCTTCAATAATATACAGTAGTTTTCTCAATTTTATATTAATTTCAAACTTAAATGTAAACTGAGGTAATACAAATTAAAAGAAACAGCATTTGTTATAAAGGACTGTTAAAAATATTACAAATGTCAAGACTAGAAATCAACGTATTCCCATTGCATCTTGTCAAGTTACTTTGACTTTTACTATGTTTTTTCTTACAGATATGTCACTGCATGCAAATTCAGGCATTTAAGTCAGCTGCATTCACCAGCTAGAGACCCAAGATTCTTCATGAGCACAGAAGAAAGAGAGCAGTTTCCCATTCTGTGCTTAACAGCAAGGACATATCATCAAGATTCCATCAAGTCTGTCCGCAGATAAGTACTTATGCTTATTTAAATTACCTTCATCATGCATATTTGAAGTTTGATTGATGCCAATACTCAATTTATGGACTTGTGCTGACTCTACAGGTTTACACTCCTCTAGACTTTATACAGAATCTCTTAGGATTCTGTGGAAATAGGACTTTTGGGAATTGTACCCCAAGGCCTCTAAATGTAAGCGTAAGTTTTTCTAGGGTCAGCTTTGAGTTTTGGATCTAGACATCTATTTTCAGCATTGATGGTACATTTTTTTTGTTTATCAGTGGTATTGACAGTGAAATAAAAGCTCAGTAGGTTTGTTATTTAATTAGTGTTAATTGAATACTTAAGTAGATACAACCTCTTTTTCAAGAAATGCTTAGTAACTTCTGCTATTATTGTAAGCACTGCTAATGTCTAGGAAAACTGAAATTCCTCAAAATATTTTGGAAAAGTTTTAAATACTTGTTATGCAAACAGAAGTGTATCTAAATTGGAAGTACCTCTGGCAAGTAATGAATGTCATGATAAATTTATTACTGTCAACATTTTATAAGTGAAACATTGCTTTAAAATAGCACTTTAAAATCCACAGCTTTTATTGCTCTGTTCTCTCTGAGCAAGCTTAAGACATAAAAAAAAATAATTTCAGGATTCTAAAATAACCGAAATGTGAGTAAGCACCAAAAAAAGTATGTGTAAGTTTTTCATTTGTTTCATCCTCTAAAAAATAATAATATCAAATTTCAAATAAAATATTCTAGAATATGTTAGCTTGTTTTTAAAATGCTTCTTATGGTGTTATGCATTAACTGAGAATTCATAAGTTTATTCAGACCATGCATATGTGTGCAGTACGATAGTGCATTTTTATCCCATTCAGAAAAGTATTTAAATTGTATGGAAAATGTAAACTGTTATGAAGACATCTGTAAGACTCTGTGTGGAAGCATGTTTTTATTTGCAGCAAAAATAAGAAGCACTTGGAAAAGAATTATTTGAATTACAGAGCTACTGTATTAGCATTTTTTTCCTCCATAAAGAAGAGGGAAGAAAAAAAAATCATTTAGAAACAAAAAATGGCAATTAACAAGTGAAATTTAGTGTTGGAAGCCATGTGATTTAGCATCATTTGTGTGTTCAGTCTTGGTTTCAAAAAAGAAATGCAAAAGAGATGTTCATTAATCTCATCTTTAAAGGTTGAAACCAAATCCTCCTTTACTACAAGCCAAGGTGAACTGATGGTGTAAATCAAAGTCACTGCATGGTTGCCAGCAGAGAAATATTTCCTGTTTCAACACTCAATTCTTTTGGTTCAAGTACTTTCCATAAACCTGATGAGACCAAGCTGTTAAAAGTACCACACAATTATACAACAAAGCATTTTTGTGACTTAAGCCTACAAATACAGAAAACAATTTACCTAAACGTGTTTTCCCATGTCAAATGGGATTTTTTAACTTACTCTATCTGTGATAAGCCATTACCTTGGTACTGACTTCCTGACTTAATCCAAAAAGCCATGAAAATAAGCCTGATCCAATTCAATAAGCCTGCTTCAATTTTTAGTGAGGAAAATGTTTTTTCTGTCACATTTTCTGCCTCATACAATTATTCTGCTTAAATTTGAAAGTGTTTCATTGAGGTATACAGTACTGTTCTTTAATTCCACAAAGGGTACATTCTAAACTAGAAACATGTCAAACCTTTGCACAGTTATAAGTGAACACATGCTGACTTTTCCAATTACATTAAAATGAATATTTGAAAACATTATACAAAACCTGCTAGAATGAAAGACAAGAATTTATGTGAAAGACTGTTGACTTTAATTTCTTATTTTTGAGATTTTCCATATATCAAATATTTGCAGTTTTGAAGACTGATGCTAGTATTATTGATTTTCCCTGCCTAACTTGTCATTTTCACCACCGGCACCTCAATAAATACTTGCACAGTTGACATTTACCTCTGCCTTCCCATTAAAACTGAGAGAAGCAGAGTCACATGTCTAACGTGTTTTGCATCCAAGTATGAACCATTTAATTTCTTATTAAATTATCAGGAAAGTGTTTTCTTCTTACATTGATATAATAATTAGTGAATTATGCCTTATATGAATTTACACACACTTCATTCACCATTCATTTCCTCCTATTCTGTTTTTGGTTCTTTTAAATTTTTAAAGTTTTGTGTGTCAACCAGAGACAAAAGTAATTCTTTTCATTCTGCCACGGCATTTTTCTTCATTATTTTTGACAAATGTAAGTTGATCTTCTTAGACTTGTGGAATGCAACCAGTTCTATCAGATCTGTAGATGGTAACAAAGATTGATAGTGCTTCATGTAACAGGCCACAGCATCACTGAAGGGCAATAACAAACGTTAGAAGAAACAGTCATTTAAGGTTATATTGAGAAATTGTCAACATTCTTGTGCCAGTCACACAACAATCACAATCAATTTCTTGTGTTAATACATAGGAAACCTACCTTTTGAAACATATTGTCTGTGAATTCTGATGGTTTGTTTGCCATTCAGAATTACTCATTCGTAACAGTGAAAATGTTTTAGTGCTGCAATTATTGAAAGATGAAAATAGAAAAAGAGTAGTGTTCTGATATGTAAACACATCATCACTTACCTTCTCTGCTGATTGGGCCGTACCAAAAAAGATTGGAATAAAAGCTAACCAAATTATGCAGGTTGTGTACATAGTAAATCCAATGGGTTTTGCTTCATTGAAGGTCTCTGGAACCCCTCGTGTTTTAATAGCATAAACAGTGCATGTGACCATCAAGAGAATACTATATCCAAGGGAACAAATGAGAGAAAGATCTGAAATGTCACATTTGAGAACTCCTCTGGCGTTTTCTGGTTCAAGTGTCCTCTGCTCTCCGTAGTCTACAATGGTATGAGGTGGATCAATAGCAAACCAGATGAAGACTCCAATAAGCTGCAAGGATATGAGGCTGAAAGTGATCACCAGCTGAGAAGCTGGACTAATAAATTTGGGAGCTGTGACAGATTTTTTACCTTGTTCAAATATTCTGTGAATCCTGTTTGTTTTGGTAAGCAACGCAGCATAGCTGAAACACATGCCAAGTCCTAAAAAGATCCTTCGAAATGAGCAGACGACTGTGTCAGGAGCTGCAATCATTAAAAAAGTGATGGAGTAACAGAGAAAAATCCCAGTCAGGAGCACATAACTGAGCTCCCGCCCAGAGGCCCTGACGATGGGTGTGTCATTGTACCGGACAAATGTCACAATCACAAAGGTGGTGGCAATTATACCTAGAATCGCTATGAAGACAGGCACGATGGCCCAAGGAGAGTGCCACTCCAGTTTGATTATAGGGATAAGCTGGCAATCCGTACGGTTGGCATTTGGTCTTTTATTAATGGGACAGAGTTCACAGTTGAATTCATCCACCTGGTAATGGTACCCCTCACAGCGCTCACAGTGCCAGCAGCAGGGCACTCCCTTCACCGTTTTCTTTCTTTCCCCAGCCTTACAGGGCAGGCTGCAGACAGATGCTGGATGAGTGTGTTCTCTGTTAGCCCACTGCATGTCTTCTACCTGTGGGTATAAAAAATTAATGAGACTTCTATTTTCCTTCATTTATAATATCCTAATCCTGGCCACAGGTTTGTCATAAATCACTACATGCTGACAGCACAAATACAGTTTACCATAATAAGAAACCTGTTTCTTTCCCTTGCACTGACTTTAAAAAAGTGTTAAATGATTGTGTCCAATAAATCATTCATGCCACAGGCTTGATGAGTGTCATTAGTTTCTATTTACCTCTTTACTGCTGACCAAATTGACATCTGTAAAGATATTTATTGACTCCAGGCTAGTTTAAAAGCAAAAAGCCCCATATGCAGTGCTGTAAAAAGTTAATCACATGCAAATATAAATATCAGTAGTTTTCAAACATTTAATTACAAAACAAGTCTATTTTCAGCGTGAGTTTCAGAGCAATTTCTGGTACAGTAAAGAAATAGATTAAAGACTCCATGCATCAGCTCTGGCAAAACAAAGGGTGCCAGAAAATAAAGGTCTGTGATGCCACCCCTTCCATGAATGTGGGTATTTTACGCTTTTCCACCTTCGATGCCTTGAAATGCTCAAAAGTGTTTTGTTTACATTTCTAGAAGATTAAAATAAGTATATACTGCTTTCTGAATAGTAATGGGAAAAGATGTCATGACTACTGCTTTAGTTCTCCTGATATAATAAGCGCAGGGATCCTTTTGTAGCACAGAACAATACAATCTTGTTTTAGAAATCCTAGCTTTCTCCACAGCAGCACATTAACAAAATATACTTTTTTTCATCCACCTATGTTTTCTTCCTGCATGCCCTGCAAATGAAATCTGAATAGAGAACTAACTCTTGGATTTAAACAATTTCCTACTTTAAATTATCACTCAGTTTGGTGCCAGCTGTCCTAAGCCCACCTTAAAGCCGTGTTCTGCAGAGGTCACTGTGAGTGAACCAGAGCTGTGGGTAGAGCAGATGCCCCTTGTGGGAACCAGAACCTCTCCTTGTTGCTCCAGGCCCCACCTTTCATTCCTTTGTGAGGCGGTGAGCACTCAAGGACAAAGCACTTTCCTTGTTCTTGCCTGTTAAGTACTTAGCACTTTTGTTTCATTTGGAGCTTTATTCATAATCGAAACAGCAGTAACTAAACTTCAGGCGTCAGGAAGGTTTTCAGTTCCTTCTGGAGGAGGACAGAATGAGGACAGCTTATAGAAAAGGGTAATTTTGGCCTTTAAAGTTTATTTTTCCAGCAAATTTTCAACAGACTTGAGAGGAAATGACAATGTAGCATTGCTGGCCTTCTTTGCCTTCCCCAGAGAGCCAGAGCACCAGTTACAGCACTGAGCAGGGTGAATAAAGCAGCAACAAGCAGCCAGACTCCTGCTCTCTTCTGTGCCCCTTCTGTGAAGGACTTTGATGTTGTTCTCCACTCCAAGGGACCACAGAGCAACAAGGAGACAAGAATCACTCATAAAACAAGCTCTAGGAGACATGAATCACTCATAAAACAAGCTCTGTGAACCCTCAGAGTCACTTGAGGATTTCGGTGGGAGGGGATCCTAAATCCCCAGAAGTCAACCAGATTTTATATCAAGGATTGTGACGACTATACAAAAACATCATCTGGTGATTATGGAAAAGAAAGTCTTTTAAGCAATTAGCTTCCTAAAAAGCACAAGAATAACCCAATTTTGTATGAAACAGCTTTGATAGAGCTCCAGCAGAGCACTTGATACACTAAGAAAAAATTCACCTCTATTACAACCTCCTGGTTTTAATCACCGAAATCCTAAAAGCCCACATAGCCCCTTATTGTTTCATCTACTCGACGTGAGAAAAAACATGCCTTGATGAAATCAGCATGATAGCAAAGACAATTCGCCTTCACATTGTTGCTAGGAGAATAAATACAAAGTTTGTGATTTAGTCACATACTACAATAATGGGGGCAACAGTAGGCCATGGTCATTAATCCAGATCTGTGGATAAGTTTGGGATGACTCAGAAAATGACAGTACTACATATTGGCTAGATTATAGCACGCAATATAGAATCACCAGGAGAGTAGACAGAACCTTATCCAGTACAAGCTTAGAATGGCATGGACAGGCAATATCTCATCCAGCAGCAAGCCTGACAGGATAAAGCTTAGGTGTCCAATTTTTAAACACATTTGAATTAGCAAGGTGAGTTTATACCAGATCAGTATTTAATACCATGAGGCTATAGTGGTTCTTTTCTGGCATTAAGTCTCCTAAGGTCACATTTACTGTATTGTGAATTGATGGCTTAGATAAGTACAGAGAATTCTCTTTTGTCTTTTAGAGCTTCTACCTTACTAAAAAGAAAAATTAAAAAAATTTAAAAAAAAAAGAAAATCCTTCAATTTTACAGCTTTTAAAAGTATGATTTCACATACTTTTGTCTTGAGAGTATTTTAATTGACTAAAACATGCCTAAAATCTCTTTGTGGTTTGCAAAACATTAAAGTGACTCAGATTACACCTCACATTGGCAACAACTGATAATAAATTCCTACTTCTGAAGCTAACTGGCAAAGATTCATATATGTTTTTTCACTCTGATACGTCTGACACAAACAAAAAAAGAAATAATTTCCAGCATATAAAGTTATATAAAGTTATGAATGTTGAAAAACTCATTGGATAAAGAATTTTTTCCCTAATAAATTAATTATGACTATAAGCACTATTGACTGGTTAGCAATAGAAAAAGTCAAACACAAATAGAATCCTAAAGCATAAAAAATTCTAAATCAATGTTGAAAATAACCAAAATGAATGGCTGGGGAGGGTGGATTTTACAAGATATAAATCCTATGTTTTAAAATCTAGATTGTCTGGATTAATTTTCTGGGTAAAAAACCACTTTTTTTTTCCTAGGTAAAAAACCACATTTTAGGTAAAAAAACACCCTCACATTTAGGGTGACCTAGATTTATCAAAAAGCTTTAAAAAAAATGTTATGAGTTCTTGCTCATTAGTTTTGTATTTCATTTTCTATTTAAAAATAAAGAAGAGATATAGTCCCAAGAAACATTGGCCAGTGTTTGAAATTGAAAATCCCTTCAAAATACTTGTATATCTGAGAAAATTCTGGCATTGTAGGATGATAACTCTATAAGTTTGTGGAAAGATGGGATTCTCCCATGAACATGACTGACAACTCAGTTTATAGCTACATTAACAAGCAATGTGCCACAGTAAGAACCAATTGGCAGAGCAAAGCTGTTAATTCTGAGGAATTGATGTTCACATTGGTCTGTATTTGAAATTAGAGTCTGCAGAAGAAGGTTGTATTGACCTAATTTTGATATAGTTCAGTGGACTGAACAGTGGTAATCATTAATGAAGATTAACTGTCCTTCTGGAAAGCATATTCTGTTTTCATTTCAGCCAAAAGCAACCCAGTTCACTTAGCCCAAGACTACAATGAGCAAGTGTGCTAGGTGGGGATAATTAGTAGATTTATTTCACAAGCCAGCTCTTGGCTGAAACCAAAATGCTGATGTGTGTATATCCTCAGACTGCTACTTAGACAATACTGTAGTAGAGGCAGAGGATAGGGCAGGGGAAACTATACCTCAGAGTGAGCACTGTGCTTTTATTGCACTTGAACAGGTCTGTTAAGGGTTTCTGTATATGCAGACCTAAATAACTGAAAAGCCGTGTTAGTTCTGGTCATCTGGTTCGTACCCAGCTGTCCACAACCTGCAGCAGTCTTTGCCTGTAATGTATTTTTGAGCTATTATTTTGCATAATATAAAAGTAATAAGTAAATGCAGTACAAACCATAATTACAATAGTCTTAAATCTCTTTTTTTCACTGATTGTATGTATCAAAGATTCCAGTTTCTTGAACTTATGCAGAAGATTCACCCATGTCATTACTTTCCTCCCTTTGTGAGTTAGTACTATTGATCCCACTTTTTCTCTGAGACCATACAATAAATGACAGCAGGAACTGTTAAGAAACTACAGAACAAAGGAGGATCATTTGGGAACATAGAACAAGGGACAATTATAATTTCCAGAACTACTGAAAACCTGTAATAGTCAAGCTTTAAAGGGAGTTGCTGGATGCTCATCCTCTTCTGAAAATCATAATTTTTTATGTAGACATAAACACTTAGCAGTGAAACTTTCAAAACTGCCAAGGGGAACTTGCTCAATATAGCTAATTAATTTAAATGGGAGTTAAGTGTCTTGTCTCTTTAACTGCTTTTGAAAATCCCACTATGCTTCCATCTGCAGTTTTCACAACATAAGTACTTTGGAAAACTTGCCCTAAAGTGATCCAGAAGTTCAAATATTACAAAACTAACTTCAGGGGATCTTAACTTTAGGCACATATTTCTAAAGATTCTTATGGGGGAAAGAAACTGTCAAAGAGGCCAAAGTCAGACAAGAGAAACACAGAAAAGAAGATGCTTTTGGACATTGAAAAAGGATTAAGTTCTACATCTCTTCAGCTCTTACTGACTAAAATGTTTGGGTCTGCAGCATCCTTTATACTGCTCAGACTCTACCAAGGCTGAGCAGGTCTCAGATTGCTAAGTAGCCTTGGGTAAACACGGTTTCTAGAAGGCTTATTTTGTCACCTCATTTTTATGTGACATCTTCTAGGTCCAGTTCACTACGGTATATTAGAAGGCAAAGTTCATTGTTAAAATTATCTGATGTCATCTAGCTCAGCTGCACTGGGACACCTCAGCCCTGTATCTATTATTAGTAATGGTTTAAACATTATCTCAATTTTATTTGAGTAGCTTCTCTGAATTTGGAAAGGTCCTGATAGGTTGATGTGCTATCATGAAATACCTCGCATTTCCCCAAGATGTGGTTCCACCTCCTACCATTCCAATACTTACCAGAGTGAAAACATCAGAAATACTTTGACAGCATGTCTGTAAGACATGTATTCATTTGCTATGAAATGCATCATGATACAAAAAGACAATGGCTTCATTGCTATTTCAATGGACATAAAAATTGTCTCTGTATGAGATATCTGCCTGATGGGGCTGCAATTTGCTTTAATGTGCAGCATTAAGATTCACAGTTCACTAAACTATTAAAATACAGACAAAATGCCATTTCATATCAAAACCAAATAAACACCTCTGTCCTTCATGAACATTACAAACACGATTCCCTCTAATATCTAATAATAGAGCTAAAAATTAATGATGTGAGAACTCAGCTCAAAGAATACAAGATTGACATGATACAGTACAAATAGCAAATTCACATTCCTGGAACCCACATTCTTTCAATAATCAGGCAACTCATTCATTTAGCAGTGCTCTCAGCAACTGGAGGAGACTGCTCAAAAATGCAATTAATGGGTCAAATATAATTTCTGAATTATGTGTCCAATATACATGTACAAAAATACACTGTTTCTCGTTCTTAATTATCATGAACAAACTTATCACTTACTTAATTCAGCAACCCATGAATGATACAAGTCACCTGGATAACCTTCAGAGGTTTTTCAGAGTACATCCCTTGGGTAATATTTAAATGTTTCTGATTATGCTATATTATCACTTGCAATAATTTTAATTTTTCTTTTAAATCTCAGAGCCAGATATTAATTTAAAAAATGAATGTTTAATTGTCTTACTGTAACAAATGGAATTATGTGAGCTCTGGATAGAGTAATGCCAGTGGTAATTATAAAAGCTGTGGGTGCAGACAGACATCTTATTTTGTACTCAGCTAGCCAAGACTTTCAGAAGCATCAGGAGTCTTACATATAAATTCATAGGGCTTTTAATAGATATTCAGATTCTTAGCTATAATAATGACAAAGAACTGAAATATACCTCCAACTATCACTAGGATTTTTTCTTATTTTTATCTCAAGTTCCTGGAAGTATTTACCTTCTGACAAAAAGGTCCATCATAGAAGCATAGGAAGTGAGTGAATTATGGGAATTTCATTTAGTATTTAGAATTTTTAATTGTCTTATATATCTGTTCTCACAGTGAAAGTTAAAGTCTTTATTGTACCTTGTCCAATCAAGTAATCTGAACCATTAAAATCCAAAATTAAACTGAAACTGGTTCAACTAAAGGAATAAATTATGAATCTAAATATAATGATCATTGCATTCTGTCTGCCAGATTGACTTATCCCATTAGAGAAAAGCTGAGTATACCTACAGACTAAACTTACAACTATTTAAGCAGGCATGTACAGAAGGGAAAGAAGTCAATGACAAAAAAATACAATTTATATGAAAATAAAACAAAACAAAACTGAGAATTACTCCAGATTGCCATGCCAGTATAAGATCACTATCATTACCAAATTTGCCGTAATTGCTGGAAATAATTTATATCATTCACCCTATACAGATGTTTTTCCTAACAACTGAGATGTCATTTTCTGGAATTCTAGGCATAGATATTCCAAGAGTTCTGCAAAGAACATGGAATTATATATTTGGGTTTACACTGTACTGGTTGAAAACTGATGCAGTCTACTATCAGTTTGAGAAGGAATCTGAGAAGCTTGATGAGTATTAGAGCATCAGGCTGAAATACTATAAGACAAATAATTTTTTCTCTTTTTCTTTAGGATCAGAAGTACAGGTTGTTGTAACAATCCAGATGGAAGCTGATTTCTCCTAACTGTAAATCCACCTGCCCAAATTTCCTCTTAGGCAAACCACTTATCTCTCTCACACCTTTCTTAAAGGAAAAACAGTTAAATTTAACATCATTTTTATTTGAATGTTTACATTTGAATGTTTACATACTATTTACATGTATGTATGTATAATTATTTTTATGCAGGTATGATATAAAATGTTCAGGAAGGAAGGAAGGAAGGCAGGCAGGCAGACAGGCAGGAAGGAAGGAAGCAAGGAAGGAGGGAAGGAAAGAGATATCCATGACGTTGGCCAAATTATTTAACCTTCTTGAATCTCAACTTTTCAGTCCACTGGAGAGAAGCTGTCATGCAGACAGTAGTGGAGACACTTTAGTTGAAAATGTGGTTAAAAAGTTCAAGTGGAGATATAACTGATGTCCATTTCTCAGGTTTAGAAGGATTTTTCCCCAACAATTACTTATAGTTTAGAAAATTTGACTAAAACAACTTTTACTTTTAAAACCGAGCAATATATTTTCAAAGAATCAATACCAAAAATATCATTATAATTCTATGCTTTCTCAGCATGTCATAATCTTTCTTGTCATCTCCAGTTTTCAGAACTGCAATATCACCAATCTCTGGAATTACTAAAATAAAGAGAATGCATTTTTATTGTTCTGAACATATTAACAAGTCATTCTCAGGTAGGGAAAAATACTTATAGGGAAGGGTGCTCTAAGGTAATACATAAAAATTGAAAAGAATGCAATAAAAAAATAAAGATTCTTATGTTCACAAATAGAAAAGTTTAAATACTTGCCTTGCTTTAATAATGCAAATATGTTATTTAATGGGCTGATACTGTAATTTTACCTCAAAGAAACCAACCCTACTAATTAAGTCATGTAAGTCACTGCTGAATACTTATATAGAGGAACACACTGTGTTAACCTAAAATGGGGAATAATCATACCAAGGGAGCACAATATACAGAGAGTGTTTATTAGTGCTATACAGTCTTAAAATGCTAGCCTTTATATGGCTTGGGATCTAGCTTACTTTTTTTTCTTTTTAGTTGGTTTTGGCTTGGTTTTGTTTGGGGCTTTTTTTTTTTTTTTTGCTAGTTTTTTTGTTTGTTTGTTTTGTTTTTACTTTTACTTTTCTCCTCCCATGATTTGGTTTCTTGTGATTCTTTCAGAATTGCTGGTCCTAGCAGATACTTGGTACAAAGGCAGGACAAGCTGCAATGTAATACCTTCTTCAATTTGCCAAACAAGAAACAGTAATGTGGATGGAATACTTAGGAAACATCATTTTATTCTCAAATGCCTTGGGGAGTAGACAGCACAAAGTGCAATGATTAACAGGTCATCAAGTAAACAGCTACTGTTACTGCACTGTGTAACCACCAAATGGAATTTTACAGAAATCTAGTAGGCACTTCTATTCAATATATGCAATTTAGTTTTCTTTCTTTACTGAAAGCATGAACCACAATTAATTTTCAAGCACTTGCTTCTGAAGATAGCCTCTTTATTTACAAAGCAGACAAAAAATTACCACCAACCAAATCAAAGAATCCAACCAAACCAAACACCACAGAAATATCCTACTCTAGCTGACATTGGCAGACTTCAGATTTCCTGAAAGCTTTTTCAGTGGTCTACTTTCTATATTTTAAAAACATATAATTAGTACCAATGTATCAGACTGAAAATCAGGTCTCCAAAGTTATTCTTTATGCAGACCACTTTCACATAGACAATCTCTACCACATATCCTTATCTAGGATATCTCTACCACATATCCTTATCTAGAGGTCCTTGCTGCCCTTACATATCCCTGACATGCACTTGAAAAGAATTTTATGATCATTTATAAATAAAACTCATGAGGTACACACAGGGATTGAAATCATTATGTGCTACCAAAAGCAGACTGTGCCATAATCTTGCATATGTAATTAAAGAGGTGTTTAACAAAAGACTGGATGTGGCACTAAGTGCCATGGTCTAGTTGACAAGACGGTGTTGTGTCATAGGTTGGACTTCATGTTCTCAAAGGTCTTTTCCAACTTAGATGATTCTGTGATTCTATGTTCACAAACAACCAAATTAAAAACAAACAAACAAACTGAACTCCCAAAAAACTTGTCAGATTTAGATTTTGAAATAAATGGGCTTTTGAGTGGAAATCTTCCACCATCACAGTTTTTTGTCAACTGATTGGTTTTGATCAGCTCTAGTACTAAGGCCACGTGAACCATAATGCTTGAAGAACTTTTTTTCTTCTTGCAGTTGATCATGCAGAAACAGCCGGCAAGCATACCTTAAAAAATTTAGTGCTTTGAGAAAAGAAAAGGAGCATAGTTCTGGCAAAGAGTTTTTAACATCACTTTCTTTGTGCCTGGAGAATCTCCTTGGTTCTGCCCAAGGCCCATCACTAGTTTAATAGCTTAGCTGCATTTCTTGATGGAAGTTTTAATACCCGTAACAAATATGCTGCCTCCCAAATCCAGTCCTTTTAGCTACAGTTACCTAAGTTAGAGCTGGCTTGTCCCAAGCCCCCTGCTCCATAGCTATTGTATTTCCCCCCCAGTCTGTGCCAGCTTTCAACCCCAATGGTCCCCAGATTCTTCCCCACTTCACAGCTCAGCATAGACAAAAGGAACACAAGGGGTTCAGCACAGTTGTCATTTGAATTTAAAGAAATTTAATATAGATTATTTTTAATTTTAAGACTATATAATTTCATAAATCCCATTGTTTCATGAAAAATATTCACCATATCATGCTTTTAGTTATTGTATTGGTTAAAGGTGGGTTCATCAAAACAAGAGCTGTTGTCCCCAAACTGCTTCATGAGGGGCTGTGAAACAAATGTACTGGGCTAGACCTTCAGCTGATTTAGTTCAGCCCAGTAAGTTTAGTACCGTTATGCTAAGAAATTATTTCTTAAGGGGATGGCCTGTCACAGTTTTTGTTATCTTTAATATTTAATTATTTTAAAACTAGAAATTAGCCAATCACAAAAAGCCTCAGTTCAATATGAAGAAAAGGATGCTTAAAAGTTTGTTTTGGTTTTAATCCTCCCCCACTATTTTTAAATGGTTTAATCTACTTCCTATTTCTTGATTAGAGCAAAAAGTGCTGTGCACATGAAACTGAAAAATGGATGCTTCTAAATTCCGTCCTGCACAACCCTTCCTACAAATAAATACCAACACACAAATAATATATTCTTTCTTATGCCCACACTGCTCACAGACCAAGATGTCACTTGCACTAAGGGCTATACAAATCTACAAGAAAAAATTATGGTCTCAATCCCAAAGAATTCACAGTCAAACTATAAGATAAAGGAGAGTGGAGTATTGGCAGAATACAAAACAGACCATCCTAAAACTAATAAGGCAACACAGATCAGCATGATAGTCAGCAGTCATTCATACCATCAAACAGGGGCTTTTGGAGGAAATTTTGCAAAAAAAAAATTTTAATGAGGCTACTGAAAGAAGAAACCAGGGCAATTTTGTATCTATTTACTGAGCTTTCCATCCAGGCATTGGTTTCATCAGTGACCTCTAAAAGAATAACATAAAGCAGAGCTGAAATATCCTGTGCATCTTAGCTTCTAAAAAACATATTTTAGCAGAGTAAAGCACTTGAAATTTTGGGAAAAGTTGCCCTTACTTCAGCAACCTTCATTGACTCTGACAGAGGAACAGACAAACTCAGCTGAAATACAGGGATCAAATTTATTTACTTGTCTGAAAAAAAAGAAGCACTATACCTAAACTGTTCCTGACACATTTGTCCAACATGTTTTTAAGGAAAGAAAAGCTGTAGTACATTATACCCTGAAACACATCAAACTCCTAAACACCAAGACCCTACTTTAAGATGTGGTTTCCCACTTTAATGGCACACATCTTATTTTCCAGCTCTTCTTTATGAAGAGTCAGATCTTTTCATGCTAAAGATTTTGAATTTTCAGCACTACTTAAACAAGAGAAATCACACTAGCTCTTTAAACACAATTCCAGACAGGAAGCAAGATCACACACACGAAAAGCGTGAAAGTCTGAACTAACTCAGAACAGGCAGAAAACAGACTGTATTTTATACTGAGATTTCCAGCAGGAGGGGAAGAGATTTCGCTGCCAAGTTTGTGCTGTTGCTTAGAATGAAGAGTCAATAATTAAATTTAAAATTCTGCAGAGATACCTAGTGATCTGGCAGGAACAAATACAAGCACGAGGAAGAAGTTTAAACTAGAGAAAATGCCACACAACATGTTTAGTCGGGGGAAAAAAAACATACCAAACCTAAAAATACTTCTTACTAAAGAAATAAAGGTGAAGGTTTTCAAAATGAAAGAAAGTGAGAGGGTTTCATATGGACTGAAAATATTGGGATTTATTTTGTAATATTTACAGAACTGAGTAGATAGAAAGCTCTTTAGACTTTATGGGGAAGTATGGAGAATTTGAAAATGGGAAACCTAGTGCTTACATGCTGAAAAGGGAGGGAATGAAGAAGCCAGGGAATTATCAATCATTCATTTTGACTTGGATTCCAAGAAAAATCCTGAAAGAAATAAACAAACACATTTCAAAAACACAGAGAAAACAAACAAGACAAGTAACAGCCAAAAGGGATCTGTCATCAATGAGCTGTCACATTTCCTTCAGTGAGAGCGTAGCAGGCAATGTGGATGAGAGACAAGCAGCCAGGTGTCATTTATCTTAACATTAGAAAGATTTTTGACAACATCTCAAATTACACCCTCAGTCACAAGCAACCTAGTGAAACAGATTTAGTCCCTAAGGGCTAGGTGCAAATTATATCAGAAAGCTGAGGAAAGATAAGATTTGTAGTTGATTTACTGTCAAAGGGGAAGGGATGGCACTGGGTGTGGTCTAGAATTGCTAGTCTGCTATTATTCAATATTTGTAATAACCACTTATTGTGTCTGGATCATAAAACAGAGTATATGGTGATCAGATTTGGGCAGCAACACTGGAAAAGGCTGGAGCTGTGCTGAAGGTCAGAATACTTATTTCAAATGATACTGCAGAGGCTGAAAAAATGAAGCATACAGTTTAACAGGGACAACTAGCAGTACATTATGGGTCAGGAAGGACAGAGGTGGCAGCTCTTCAAAAGAAAAAGAAATCTCAGGGCTCTAGTGGATTGTGATATATTGAACCATTGTTGTACTGTTGCAAAAGGGGCAAATGCCAGATAAATGCAGATAGATACAACAGCCTTCCCCCTCCACTCTCCATCATGACTACATGAAATTATGTTTCTCCTGTACTCTGCACTAGTGAGACTGCAGTCAGAACACTTTCTGAAGGTTATGTCATTGTGTTTCCCTTTGAAGGAGAATCAAATGGGGAGTCCAGAGGAAATCTGCAAAGATCAGAAGCACGTCTAGAAAACACGATCTATGTGACTAAATTGAACAAATTCCTGTTGTATAGCCTGAAGAAATAACATAGCCTAGGAGGTAAAACAACAGCGTTCAAATACATGAAAAGGAAGAGGATGTGCACGATGTACACTGAATAAAATAGGCTATAGGCTTAAATTATAGCAATAAGGAGTAAAGTTAAGTATTTATAAGACACTTGAGAGAGATAAGAGTAGCTAAAAAATGAAAGACAATGCCCTCAGAACCTGCAAAGTCTTCACCCTTAAAACAACATAAGTGTAGAAGATGTTAACTTTACCCAGGGGCTAGAGAGTCTCTTGAGATCCCTTTAGCTGTCTTCTGTAACGTAAAGGCAGGTTTCAGGTCCTAAATATTTTGAGAACAAATGAAAATATCATAACAAGGCTAAATAAATAGGAAAATAGAAAAATGTCAATGTACTCTCCTGGCAGCTAAATTCTTTAGGCTGTATTTTGCAATTTTATAGAATACCTATTTAGGAAAAAAATATTTGCAAGAATAAAGTAAACAAGAAATGGTAATGATCCTACTTTTCCTATGTCTTGCATAATTAATGATGGATGTTAAATATTGTATGGTAAATTGCTTTTGTTTACAGGGAAAATGCTTCTCTAAGTGTTAGGGAAAGAAGGTCTAAGTAAAAGAAATCACCACTGCTGCAATAATAAACTGTTTCCCACAGAAGGGATCTTAAATCAGTTTGGGATATATTAAGGATCTAGCATGTAGAAAAGAAGTCCAAACTGGAGTCCTATATGTGAATGGAAAACTGGTAGAGAAGCTGTCCTTACCCAGTAGAGCAATGCACATCCTGAAGCAAAAAAAAAGAGACTAAATAAGTAACCAGGTTTATATCTCAATAAATATTTCATGGTTTTCTTCTAGAGCTCTTGCTAAAGACTGCTAAAGACAGTCTTGTTTTCCTCACAAAACCAAGCACAGGAGTCCAGCTGCTTTTATGCCTCCCAGCATTTGCTCAAGGGACACAGGACATTGCCTCTGAGGGGATTATTAGAAGATGAAACCCACCAAACAAATGAAAGCCAGAAAACTTTAGATGTGATGGCCCCATCTCTGAATCACTATGCAAAATCAATATTTACAGCTCACCTGCTACAACAAGCCTACACTGCTGGAGATTGTCCAGCTTCCCAGGGCAGGCTAGTACTTAATTATCCTCATCCTTAGAATCTTCCAGCATGTCTTCATTATCTCTCACTGTAATTCAAATCCACTACTTCTCCTAATAGCCAAATTAACTATGCCTAACATAGCTCTTTTCCTAAATAATCCTTTCTGTATTGGAAGAGATTAACACAACCCCCCCAGTGCAGTTTTCTTCAGACTAAACAACGCTAGCTTGCTCAGTCTTTCCCTAAAGGCATACTTTTAGGTAGCTGATCATTATAATTGCTTGCAACTGGACTCTCTCCAGCTACTTTACTTTTCCAAGTGAAGTCACAGTTCTGCTAAGGAGCTCACAGCACTGAGGAAGAGAACAGATGACTTACATCACAAGTCTAGGAGTTCCTTGCTGTAATGGTCTCTGGTGATGGAAATTAGTTAACCATCCAAAGCTATTGCTTAGCCTTATGCCTAAGTTTTCCATAAAAGGGGAATTCACTTCAATTCCTACAGTTACGAGAAAGAGCACTGCAATTCTCTTTCTTTGACCCAGTCATTTCAAGCTTATTTTATTGACATATTCAACACTTTATCTGTTTGCTGCAAGCTGAAGTTACAATTAAATTAGCTATGCATTCTTCATTCCCTGCCTTAAGATGTATTAATATCACCACTAAATCTAGTGATACCATTTTGGATATTCAGAAAATAATTAATTCCCTGTCTTTAAATATATTTTTTTAATAGTGTTTGGGGATTTATCAGGATGAAAAGTTCTGAATAAATATCAGATGACTATCCTAAAGTAATTAAAATAATGTTAGTGCAAGATGAAGAGAATTGCAGCAAAGCAAACAGAAAAAAATGATCATACAGTAATGTTCTGCTAAGTGCTGGTTATTCTCTTTCATCATATAATAACCATTGAAGGCCTTTTTTCATTTTCCATTTAATGATTTTTAATTTAGTGGTAGACTTCCATTATGTAATACAAATGAACAATAATTAATTTAATCATTTAATCTACAATTTTTGCTTTTAAGGACTTTTAAACAATTTGCTTCAAGGTTTAAAGGGCAGCTCAATTTTCAAATTACAAGACATATATAAATTTTGAGGTGGTGTCAATGCTAAAACTCACATTAGCTTCTATCAGGGGAGTAGCTAACCCTGCTCTGAAGTCCTGAATGCAAAACTCTCCAGGAATTAATTTAAAAGCTCCTGAATTTTTTCAGTAGCAGTTCTATCACTGCACACCTTTTTTTTTACTGTGAAAGAGAAACTAATATTTTAAAACATATGTGCTATGCTTGTCATTCCTTTCCAGTTTGTTGAAAAAAAAAAGGAATACTCTTGGTCCTGTTGGTTATGGCTATTCAAAGAACAATTCATTCTAATCATACGACTTTTACAAAGGATGAACACAAAAAGCTATAAAATATCTACCACCCACTCAAGAATCCTGTGACAAATTCACAGCCAAACATACAACTGCAGCTTCATGGTTCATTTGAGGAACCTGACTTTCACTCACCCTGACAAGGTGAGACAAAAGTCACTATTCATCCTAACTCTCAAGCAGAGACTGTTTCACTGGCAATTTACTATCATTCTAATGGAGAAAAAATGGTTTTCAAATTTCACTATATTTTCCAAGCAGCTTTATCCATTTTCTTTTTTTGTTTATTTGTTTGTTTTTCTCTAGAGAATCAGTCAAGAAGTCTACCTCATTGAGGGGGAAAAAAGACTATTAGGACCAAAGATGTAAAAAACTTCAGAAGGAAGACTAGTTATCATTCTTCTTGGGCTCTTCTAAGGTCATTGGTTCTTGAATCCAGGTCCTGTTTTGATTTTCAGTAATGTCTGAAATAGTTTCTGTCTAATATGGGCACTTATTAAAATCATTTAATGCTCTTTTAACATCTGTATTCAGCCAATTACCTTTCCATTAAAAAGCTTCTTATATCAATACGACCTGTAACCTTTCAATATCATAGAATCCCAATTTTATTCCATGCTTCTTGCATTTTTTGTCTTGCCTACACTTCTCATCTACTGTAGCCTACTGTTGACTTATCTTTTTAATCTAGAATTGGTTCTTAGAAGATACAATTTGCATATTGACCTAAGACACTGACAGTAAGGGAGAACAAATCTTGAGTCATACTACTTGACCAGTCCTAAGATCAGGACTAGTTTTGTGAAACCTAACTAGTCTAAAAACCATAATAATCTCTCCTATTTTCAGCCTTGTGTAGAATAAAGATAGCAGTACAATTTTGAGGAGAATAGAAGAACCTAAAACATTTTTGCTTGTCTCATTGAGTTTTATTTTTAACCCAGCATCAACAATTTTCAGTCAGATAACATGGGTTTGTTAGAGTGAAAGTTTGAATTCTACTGCCCTATTACATGCAGGCAGAAGAACACCCTGCAGGCCATATGATTGTCATATTTTGTTTATAGATATAATCATATACAGCACTAAGTGCTTTCGTTCTGTATTTCACTGTACTGTGTTCTTTTGTTAAACACAGGGCTTAGGTTCAGCATCTTAAAAACATCTATCAATTATATAATAGCTACCACAGGAAAAAAAGAGGCTTCCTGATTTCTTTAATGAAATACAGTGGCCTACAGCCAAGCTTGAAACTTATTTAATGCAGTTATGGAAAACATCAGTAGTTTTTTGAGTCATTTTCTTTTACCATGTCACAAGAGAGGAACTAATGCATTTTGAATCTGTGACTTCCAAAAATAATTGACTAATTTCAGTGTTGATGGATTCCTTCAGTATTAGATACAAGACATGAGGCCTAGAAAAGAAGAGAAATCAAATACTGATTCAAATCTCTTTATGATCTGGCTGCCTGAAGGGAAGCTCACTGTCAGTGTGAGGTTCCCAATTTTTACTAGTTCACCAATCACTGTGCTTAAAGCTGATGGTGGTTATTGCTGTCTCTCTGATAGTTCATCACATCAGTGTAATTTTAATTTATAGTTTTTGTCACAAATCAAGATCATTATGGAAAAATGGATGCCCCTGAGTCATTTATATCCTCAGTGCATACACTCCATAAATCTGAAAGCTTATGCATCTTATTATTTCTGAGAATGTTAGAAATCTGTTATTGTTAAATTTCTTTTTTATTTTAACAGAACTCTTGTGCTCTGGTGAAAAACAAAACACAACAAAACAAAACAAAACACACAAAAATCCCAAACCAAACAGCAAAACATAATAAGTGAATTCTGTCTTTAAAATTCACTGTTTTCACTTGAAACACAGAACCATGGAAAGGCCTGGGTTCAAAGCAACCTGAAATATCATCTAGTTCCAACCCCTCTGCTGTAGTCAGGGTCACCTCTCACTAGACCAGGTTGCTTAGAACCCCATCCAATCTTGAACAGCTCCAAAGAAACATGCAGGGTTTTTAAATGCTTTGGATTTTTCTTAAGGAGTAGTATCATGTAAATTGATATCCACGAGAGCATTTTAACTGCATCAGCTAAATGTGTGATTTTGAAATCACCAATAATTGTGTCTGCCTGAAGACTCATCAGAAGATCAAAATCACTAACTTGGAAGAATATGGATTTAGATCTACATATTTTTTTTCATACTGGGATGTTTAAAAACAGATTTTGGTGTTTAAAGGGAACACAGACCAAAACAATGTATAAACCTGAAATGCAATCTGAGACTGTTTCAAACTGTATTTAAAAGTATATGGGTTTTTTTTAAAAAATCAAATATGAGATTTTAAAGTTCTTGAACATTTCAACTTTTCTTTTTCCAACTGGTATTTAGCTTTAAAAATAGACCATTTTTAAGAGGAGAAAAAAAGGTGTTCAGAAATGAACCAGAACAAACTGAAGGAGTTTCTAAGGAAAGGAGCTCTGGAACTCTTTATTAAAACTTTAGGACTGGGACTATTTCCATCTACTTCCACTGACAAAAGCCATCAGTCGACATCTCAGTCTAGCCCTTATAACAGCACATGCAATACAGAACACTGTTTCTAAGGGTGAATTCATTATTAATCATAAAAAGAATTTGTTTCAAATCATAAGTGCAAGGAAAAGCAAGCTTGTTTCTAACAACTTTCCTTGTACAGATATTACATGGTTGAGAGCTCAAATTTCCTAAACTCACACATTTGTAGAGAACTTTTACGTGTGACCTGGTATGCAAAATACTCTTGCAATATGAATAAAACATAACTTTTGTAGAAACAGCTACCTTTGCCTGGATTTTTATTCATTATAAAAACCAGAATTTTTTTTTTTGAAGAAAGCATCTTAACTATCAGACTTCCCTGAAAATTGAGTTATCTTTTTCTACTGATAAAGAAAATAAAATTATGAAAGTAAACAACAGGAAACACTAACAGTTAATGGATGGTCAATGAGCAGAAGTTCTAAGGCAATTATTTTTTCCTTTAAAATCATACTAAAAGTTTTAAAGGTCTGGTTGTTTCCCGTACATTAAGATCACCTAAGGCAGGAAACCTTGGAGAGTAAAAGGACTTTACTAAAAGAGGTGTAAATTTATATGGTCAGAGTCATCAGACAATCAGGTTCTTTGAGATTACTGTTAGGCATTTCTAAATATTTGCTTTCAGAGTTTCCTTGTGTCTGTCAAAACTGAGATACCTTATTCAAACTCAAGAATCATGCAAAAATTTAAATTTGGAAGATCATTATTGCTTCTTAATTTAATTTATCTGTTCTATCAGCGTTGTCATGCATGTGTTTGTTTTGTAAGAATTACAAGAGTAGGACAGATCAGTAGTCATGAAGTGCCTGTATCTGGAAGCTATAGCTGCTTCAGAGGAAATTTAAAAGGTCAGTTAGCCTAAAGGAGAGCATTAATGCTGCTGAAGTCTCCACAAAGAAACCAGCATCAGGGCTAGAAGGGTCTCTGCAGCTGGTAAAGCCTGCTGAGAAAGAGCCCCTTAGGGAGCGTGATGCAGAGTCTCTATCCAGCCAGAGTCAGCACTTGCTGCCCAAAGGGAAAACCAGCACTGCGACGAGAAAGGAACAAGTCTGAAGCTTGGCAAGGACCCTGAAGAGTCAGTGAAACTTTGAGGAGCCAGAAACATCAGCACAGCAACCTGAATCCTTAGGGTGGTGGCCAGAGACAGACTGGGGTTGGCTACCAGGTGAGACCCCAATAACAAACAACAGACAACAAACCTGCAGCCAAAATCTGATATAAATTAGCCATGAGCATCTTAAGGAAAAGGAAAATTGAAAAGTAGGGGGAATGAGAGATCAGAAATAGAAAAGGGAAATCTTTCAACTAAGTTATTTAGATGGAAAATATGTTCTAGTTTGTCTTAAATTAATTTTTCCAAGCATTGAATGTACTAAAAACCTGATACTTTCATGATTTATTTTTCTGACAGGGAAAATAAACAGAAGAATAAAAACTATAAATTTTCTGAAGTACAATACCAGCTGTATAGATGAACATAATCATAAACACATCATAGCTACAACAGGTTGCCACACAATTTGAGGAAGAAATATCTGTAAAAACCAGGATAGAGGTATCTACAGATAGAGTTATCTATCTGTATCCACTAAAAGTCATAGTTACATGTGTCTTCATTAAAAGGAAACTAGAGGAGAAAGGATACAGGGGGGAAAGTATTATATTTTAAAAGCATATCCTTTAAAGAGCAGCAGGGTAAAAATTGCTCTGCCATCTTAATACTGCTTCACTTTCAATAAATATAGATGTTTTCACAGAAACTAATGAAAACATCCACTGTGTTCCCTATGATTCATTGGCAATCAAAAGCACTTCCTAATTTGCAATATGATGATCTGGAGTATTGACAATCATTCAAAAAGATTACTTGGTTTTAATATATTTTGTCTAGCGAGAGGAGGCAACAGCTTTGCCACAGCAGATCATCATCTGTCATAGCTGCCATCAACACCTGCTAAGAGTTTAGTGAATGCAGAAACAGGAGGAGCGAGCCCTGTGTGCCTGTTTGCACCCTGGCCTGTGTGAGCAGGGGTCTGCAGCAGAGCAGGGGGTGGTGGGGCGAGAGCAGGACCCTAACACAAGGCTGGGAGCAGAAGCCTGCACTGCAGGGCACCGTGCCAGCCCACTCGTATCTTCACAGCTCCCCACACCAGACAGAGCTTGCCTGAGAGTTTGAACAACAACCAGTTGTATCCAGCACGGGAGCTCATGGTGGTGAAAAAAGAGAGCCAAACAAGATTCTAACACATCCTTAATTAATGAGAGTTAATCAGAGAATGCCCTTAATGAGAGAGGGGCATTCTTAAATAAATCCTTTCCTGTTAGATTTGTGGTCAATGTGGTTAGCACAGTGTGGTTCCAGTAGTATTAGTACCCATCAATCCAATCATATTTTAGAGTTCCCCTCCATGTATATATACATGAGGCAGAAATAATGGGACTGAAAAACTACAGGCTTAATTAAAAATTTAGAAGTCTAGGGGGAGATAGAAAAAGGCAGATAATAATGGAACTAAAATTTAAGCAGATTTTTAGGTACCTTTTTGATATTACTATATAACTGTCATGTTAGTACTTGCATTTGTGCAAAATGCATGCATCAGTTTTTGAGTTAATTTAATAAACACTAACTTTTCAGAAAAATTCAGCAATTACCAAAATCTGGAATGTATTCCATAATAGTTATGATAAGGATCTAACTATAGTGTTTTCCAGAAATTAATGTTTAATATTAAACTTGTTTAACCATTTTTTTTTCCTTTCATGCCTTTCAACAGACAGATATCAGGTTAGTGAAGGAAAGTAACACTGCTACACAATCTGCAACACACAGCTTATGTTGATAGGATTTTTTTCTATTTGGGCAGATTAACGAAATAAATGAGTCCCTGACAAGTAGTTACAGATATTAAATCGTAGATATGCTAAAGTGGTTTAACAGCTGTGGATGAAAATGGGGAGCTATGATATGCATTATTGTGGATAGCACTCAGATAATTATTGCAAAATAGTCTGAACAGGAGAATAATTTTAAATATTTCCTACACTTTGTTACTCTTCATCAGGAACCTCTCACATGGAAAACCAAAGATATTTGAAACCTTCTTTTTGTGGTTTGATTGAATTCACTGCATAAACTCACTTTGGTGGATCTAGTAATCAATTCACACTGTTGCCCTTCTCACCAGCCTTTAGCAAAACAACATTGGTATTTCACATTTGCAGAGGTACCCAAATGGCTGACACAACTCAAGTATATCGCATAGCCAGTAAGGAAAGAGATTAACCTCATTTTTCTTTTTCTCTCATTGCATGAAGGCATCTTCTTCCAGAAAGAAGTGCCTTGGACCCAAAAATTTCTCAAATTAAACCTTGCTGCCTATCTGTCATACAAATACTACATAATATATCCTCTGAAATTTGTTGGGACGGCAATTTTCAGCCCAAACATAATTCTATGCACAGGTGGAATTTAACTACTCCAAAACTTGCAAAACACATTAAGACAGCAATTAAAAACACCATATAAAGATGGAAAAATTGTGTCTTTTTATTCCTTCTGCTATGAAGCAATAAGGGACAATACAAATCCTAGTTATTCATATAGAAAAACAACAAAGTCACCCTTTATATTCAAAGAATATTTTTATTGCAGTAGTTCATCATCCCAATGTTTTAACTAAATCAGAAGTGGTTAGAATCCAAACTTGTCTTTTATGAAATACATTTCCGTCCTCTTATATTATTTGAAATACCTGAGCAATTTACCTGTCCCCATCATTTTGTCTGATACCTTTTCTTAAAGGAAGAGTTATTATTTCCCTGCCTAACTTATTAATCACTCTGAGGAATAACAGGTATAAAATGATTTGAAAATATCATCTGAAGTAGCTCATAACTACACAACCCATCTGACTTGAAAATATAAAGAATTTGGTTCAGGCTATTGCACAATCTTTTACTGTGTTCTCAAGAACAGAGGGAAAGTGCTTGGTTCTGCCAACTGACAAAGAATAAATAATATTTTTGAAGTGTTTAAATAATTTCATACTCAAATGTATTCTCCAATGCCAGTATCATAATCAAATTGATAAAATCACAGAATCATTTAGGTTGAAAAGACATGTAAGATCATCAGTTCTAACCATTGGCCTAACATGGCCAAGTCCACCACTAAACCATGTCCCTGAAGGCCACATCTACATATATTTTAAATACCCCCAGCGATGGCAAGCACTTCCCTGCGCAGCCTGCTCCAACACTTGATCACCCTTTCAGTGAAGAAATCTTTTCTAATGTCTGATATAAACCTCCTCTGGTGCAACTTCTAGTAGTTTCCCCTGTCCCATCAGTTCTTTCTTTCAGGTAGTTGTAGAGAGCAGTAAATTCTCCCCTGAGGCTCTTTTTCTACCTAACAGAGTAACCAAGCCCAGCTCCCTCATCCACTCCTCACAAGTCCTGTCCTCCAGACCCTTCACTAGCATCATTGTCCTTTTGGGACATGCCCCAGCCCCTCAGTGTCTTGTAGTATTCAAGGGAAACCTTATTGCTCTCTACAACTACTTGAAGGAAGGTTGTAGACAGGTGAAGGTCAGTCTTTTTGCATAGGTTATGAGTGATAGAACAGGAGGAAATGGTTTCAAGTTGTGCCAGGACAGGTTTAGACTTCATAATAGGAAAAAAATTCTTCCACTGTAAGCGTGGTAAAGCAATGGAACAGGCTGACCGGGGAAGTGATGGAATCACCATCCCTGAGGATATTTAAAAGACTTGTAGATGTGGCCTTAGGGACATGGTTTAGTGGTGGTCCTAGCAGTGTTTGATTGACAGCTTGACTCAATGACTTTAGAGGTTTGTGCCAACCTTAATAATTCTATGATTCTATCAGCTGCAGCCTCTCCAGCCCCAGGTACAAAGGAACAATCATTGCCCTGGTCCTGCTGGCCTCACTATTTCTGATACAGCCAAGATGCCATTGGCCTTCTTGGCCACCTGGGCACACTCTGGCTCCTAATCAGCTGGGTCAACCAACACTCCCAGGACTTTTTCTGCTGAGCAGTTTTCCAGCCCCTTTGCCCCCAGACTGTTGGGGTTGTTGTGACCCAAGTGTAGGGCTCATCACTTCACCTCACTGAACCTGGTGCAATTGGCCATGGCAATCGATCCAGCCTGTTCAGAGTGCTCTGCAGAGCCTTCCTACTCTCCAGCAGATCAACACTCCTACTTAACTTGGGTCTTGTCTGCAAACTTACTGCGGGTGCCCTGATCACCTTGTCCAGATCATTGATAAAGACATTAAACAGGACTGGCCTCAGTACTGACCCCAAGAGAACACCACTTGTGACCAGCTGCTAAATGGATGTAACTCCATTCACTGTCATCTCTGGGTGGATTGGCCCTCCAGCCAGTTTTTTACCCAGTGAACAGTGTGCCCATCCAAGCCATGAGCAGCCAGTTTCAGCAGGACAATACTAAGGGAAACAGTGTACTTACATTTAGATGAAGCTGATTACTCCACTGACCAATTACTTTGTATTCTGTACTCTTGTTGGTGATTTGATACTGAAAAATATCATAGCGTCCAGGAGCATCTCCATTTTCATTGAAAACAACAGGTGTTCCAGCACTCCCTGAAAAAAAATATTAAAAAACAATAAATATCTTTAAAGCAATTTTAAAAATATATATTAAAGAAAAAAAGAACTAATTAGAGATTGAACAGGTTCTTCATAATGCAAGTATAGTATGATAATACATTCAAAAACCTCCCAAAGACAAAAGGTATGTTATTATCATCATCACAAAATCTACCCTATGACTCTATGAAAATAATTTTAAAATATAATCTTTTGCTGTCTTTTTCTCTGGTTGTTGGTTGTTTGGTTGGGGGTGTTTTGTGTGTGTATTAGAGAACATTACGAAATTGTAGGATAAAACTGAAATGAAGAAATTTGTTTTGACACAAAGAAAGACATAATTTCACTTTAGGGTGTGTATACTTGGCGGTAGGCAAAAAATAGCAATCTTGTAATGAACTACATTAAAATTTTTCCTGTTAAGTACAAAAATATTATTAATATCATCAACTTAGAAGCCAATACTCATAAAAGACCTTGAGATGCAATTGTTTAAATTGTGTCACAGTTAGTATGCTGTTTCTAGCAGTGACCACCTATGCAAAAGTATTTTATCAAAATAAATTAAGTACATCAGCTGTGCTTGTTGCTCTCTCCTCTATACATGACACCTGACAGAAAAGGCCATTGCCGAAGCTGTCAAAAGTTATAAATTGACACTGTTCTTATTCAATCAACAAAATGTTCAAAGATTGAAAACTACACATCTACCTTGTCAGCCAGACCAGCCAAATTAGAACACATTTTGATGGATTCCCTCAAGGTGACATCAAGGACCTGCACTCCTTCAGAGACTTTTCAAAAACTACACCCCTTCCCCAAATTTTTATATATAGGTGAATCATATTTATAGTTGAGGTCCATTGAAGAAAAATTCAAGTATGCTAATGTTCTATTTCAGTGACTGGCAATGAAATTTATCTTTACTGGGGGAAAACCCCAAACCACCACAAAATACCCCCACAATGTTTTCATGTTTCTCCATGTAAACACCCAAGAAAAGAATAGCCAGTTCATAGTAAATTCCTACATTATAACACATGTTAATGTTACCACCTAAAGGCACTAAGTCCACTGTGAGTGGTTTCCAGAGAATGAAAAAAAAAAGCTTGAAATCCTGTGTACCTATCAAGCAGAAGTAAACTAGTAGAAGTGGGAATAGTCTACACACTCCAGGATTTCAACATAAATTCTTCTTGTATGTCTGTCTGTTTCTCTCCCATAAAATATTTTGTTCTCTAAAGCATTTTGTTTTGTATAACAGCTTTCATATAAAATTGATATCCAGTGAAATAAACAGTGTTTTGAGAGTGACAAGTGGCACATTAAATACTGTGCCATTTCACAGTTCTGCCAGAAAAATTCTGGCTGCAAAAATTGGATGTGAGCAACCATGGAAGAAGAGTATCGAAAATTATGTGTGGTAAAGACTTAAGACCCCATGAAGATAGAAGACACTCAACAGAAAATTTTGGAAAGCTCTTCATGCTTTGCTTCCAATTCTTTTGACAGAATGAAGGGCAAGAAAAATTCCAGTCTACAATCTTTCAAGCAATGAAATTATTCTTCACTGCTCACACAGCAGGTTGATACAATAATTTTTTTCCACCCAATAAACACATACTCAGCTGTTGTTGGTACATAGTTATGGAGGCAACCTTCAAAACATTACTCTATAGTAACAACAGAATTCATCTTTCCACTCAATAGCATTTGAAGACCTCATGGAAAAACTGTCATTTTTATGAACAGATAGGAAATGTCCTTGGTACCCCTTAAGACCAATGGGAATTTAAAACATTATTATGCTCAGCAATAAGAGTGTGAGCATATAATATATGGCTGGCTTTAGAAATATCTCGTGATGGTTTTGGTTGGGATAAAGTTAATTTTCTTCATATTAGGTGGTATGGAGCTCCAATTTGGATTTGTGCTGAAAACTGGTGATAACACAGGGACGTTTTAGTTATTTCTGAGCAGCATCTACACAGAGTCAAGGTGTTCTCTGCTCTTCATCCCAGTCCATCATTGTGGAGGCTGGGGATACACAAGCACTTGGGAGGGGACACAACCAGGACAGCTGACCCCATCTGACCCAAGGAATATTCTCTACCATATAACATCATGTTCAGCATACAAAGCTGGAGAAGAAGAAGGAAGAAGGGGACATTTGGGGAGATGGCATTAAATCACTCTTATGTGTGATGGAGCTGTGCTTTCCTAGGGATGACTGAACACCTGACTGCCCATAGCACGTGGTGAATGAAGTCCTTTCGCTTTGCTCATGTGTGCAGCTTTTGCTTCACCTATTAAACTGTCTTTATCTCAACCCATCTGTTTTCCCAATTTTACCCTTCCAGTTCTCTCCCAAGTTCAGCTGGTGGTGGAGGGAGCAAGTCTGTGTGAAGCTCAGTTGCAGGGGTTAAACCACAACACGCATACAAAGAGACTGACTAGTCCAGACCAGAACCATCTTTCTTTTTTGGTGTAGTGCTGTTCTCAGCTAGAGCACAACAGCACCTCATGCTGTGCACCACAATCAGTGGGGACATAGCAACTTGCTAAATTCAGCAGGCTCTCCAACTGAGTCCAGCAAAATTTTTCTCATGCATCAAAAGTCAAACAACTTTTGTCAAGTTAATAAAATCAGACTTGCTAAAAGCTGGAATAAGTCACAGAAGATTTACACTTCCTAACACTGAGAAAAAAAAACACTATCCCTTTGTTAAACAGCAGATTTTAGAAAGTACAGTAACAGTCACAGTGCCTGCTCTAAAGTATATTTGATTGTGTTTTAGCAATGCTGCCTTAACTTGTATATTCTTTTAACAAAGAGACTACTACTTTAATCCATGTCTTATTATATTCCTATTCCATTGTGGAATGAAGCATTGAATTAACTATAACTAGGAGGTATGCATGACTGGATTGTGCTAACAAATCATAAGCTGCATAACCAGGAAAGCAAAATTAAAGGCATTTGAAGAAAACCTGTGGATTTGACCAGTGGTTCCCAAAATAATGAATGCAAGATGGTAGCAGGAGTCTTGAAAGGGTAAGGACAGAATGAAAGCATAAGACAAACTAGATGCCTCAAGGCTATAAACTAACTACCAAGGGTTAATTAGTATTCTAAAAGATGTTAAACTCATCTGAAGAAAAATATGCCCTGGTGAATGAACATCTGAGAATGGATAGTCCTCAAATTGAAAAGGTTTTCTAATAAAATATACTTTGTTGGATAGTGCATCAAATTAAAGTGCATTCTTCTGTGGAAAAACTGATTAACACTCTGTAGAGATCAGATAACAAACCATGTGGAGAAACACGGTAGCTGACCATAACAACTAATCACATGTGAGGAGGCAAACCTGGATTCAGCATACAGCACTCTAACAAGTGCTGTGGAGTATACAAGTGTCTCTTTTTCTGACAACCAGATATGCAGAACTGAATGCTCTTGATTTCTGGTACTGCCACACATACTCTATCATTACCATTGCAGAGAATTGCATCATAGTTCAAGTTTAAGACAGAGAGTATTAAAATGCTCCTCTTATTTAACATTGAGGTCTGCCTGCTAAATCTGAATTTAACACACTGTAGAGAGAAAGTAACACAGAATACAACAAAGACTTGAGGTAGTGAGCCAAGACTACATTAATTCCAGCTTAGATAAAAAGCACTTTGGGAAAGCATGACAAACAGTACTTGGATAGGGTACTTATACTAGAGAAGGAACTTGGCTAGCTTCATTTGGGAACCACAGTCATTGGAAACCACCATAGGAAAAATGTTACTTTTGCTTAGGATAAATGATCCTATATTGCTAGTGTAGACCACTATAGAGAATAGAGAAAGCAGGCTACCTTTTTAAAAACAATTTCACTGATTTAAATTTTAAAAACATTTTTAAAGTAATCATTTAATAAAACAGCTAAAGAGAAATGAGGGAACTCTGAGCCTTTTCACATTTTATCGTACAAGTGGTTATGTTTCCCTGTGTATTTTAACTCATGAATGACTCAGGTAATTGTATTAAATCTGTCAGCATTTTAACTAAATTTTTAATTTATTCTGGATGTCTAGAACAGAAGTACCTGGCAGAATTTCCAGACTACATAATAAGCTTGGCTAACTATGGAAAATCATACGTGAGCTTTTACGTTCTTCATCTCTCCTTCATGCCAATCTTTTTCAGTTTGGTTTGGGTTGGGGTTTTTTAATATAAAGACATAGTTAGTAACCTATTTTGAGATCTGTTTCAGAAGAATCTCTTTGCTGAGCAAAGGGCTTATTTACAATTTTTAGCTATAAAGTAATACTCCAGTACTGAAAGAAATTCTCTGTCCTCCTTCCCACTTTGCAGCAATCAGCATTAAACAACCCTGGGGTGTTAAACTAACACCTCAGCTAGACATTTCAGAATGTTTCTGTGACCTCAGCTGTTTATGAGCCTTTCAAAATGCAGGTTAAACTAGCCAGAAAATTTATTTAGAGAAGAAAAAAATGGTAAAATGTATGGGGTTTTAAAATCAGATTCAAGGCTGTGATGGACCCTTCTGAATTTTCAATGCCTTACACAGGTATCAAGGAGGACCCTTTCTGATAACCAACTGTTGTAGTACAAGTCCTTTGTGCACTGGACTTGAAAATTCACATTCTTCTGAAGAAATCTTTAAACATGTGCCTTGATATTCTTGAGATGCTGCTCAGCAACTACCTAATCCTTCATGTCCCTACTTTGTCAAGTTACATTTCACATGATTCTAAAATATCTCCTCTTGTACTGCAGACTGTAATATTAGATGCCTGTGAGATTACAGCAGGCACTTGGCCAATGCCATCCAGTGAAATTTTCTTAACAATTCATGAAGTGGAAAAGAAGTGGATTGACTTGTAAACCACAAGTTCATGTGTAGTACTGGCCAAGTGCATATAAAAATTACTAAGATATAAAAGTTCTTGAATTAAGAACATCACTGAACCTTATTTAAAAATATTTTAAATTAAATCAACACACTTGGATTCTTATACGAAAATCTTTAAAAAAAATTTCTTTATTGAGGCCCTGTTACTTCAGTACCTTAACAAAAGTGTAAAAAAGTGGTTGTGCTGATAAGTCTCACAACTGCCATTTACAGAATATTCCAACTCTAGTGGAGCAGATTTCGTTATAAAGCTTGATACCAGATACAAATCTTTTATTTCTGAAATCATAGGTCTATGGATTAATATTAATTTCTTTTTTTTAATTTTGAGATTAAAATTACTTAAAATGAGTCTTTATCCTTTGAGCTGTTCCACATAAACTACTTTATCTGCTATGAATCTAAAGAAGTAAGCCTGGATTCAGTAGGTTTAGGAGAATGGAAGTCAAGCAGGTATGTAGTGCACTATAATACAATTAACTATTGTGTATCAAAACTTCAGAATGTACCATCTCTAGGCATTCAGCTTTATGGAAAGACTCTTTAGATTTATAGGACCAATACTTAGTTCATTAATTCATGCAAATAGTTTCAAGTGTTAGAGTTAAGGGTTAGATATTTTTTATGATCATTTAATTCTAAGTAGCTTTTAAAAAGAAAAAGTACTCCAGAGTTGTACATGAATTAAATTGTTCTCAGGAAAGTAAAAAGAGGGAGAATAACCATTTGAACTTTCAGTACCAAAAGTTCCCAGAGAAGAAAAATGCATAAAGACAAACTAAGCAAGATGTTAGTCAATGAGACAAATTAAATAGAAGGTTGAAATGGAATAAATGGAAAGAGTAAATACAGGCTGTTATAACATTTAATAGGAAAAAACCCTCACAGAAAATTATAAACAACTAATCAGAACTAGCAAAAGTTAATTTCTGAATGTCAGGCTGTCAGAGAAAGAATATACAGTGTACCAAGCTACGTGAGGTTTGTGATAAATGGAGGCGTTATCTGCTCAATCTCCACACAGCAGACATTTTCAAACAATGAGCAATGTGGTTACTAAAATATAAAATTATGATTGACTTACACCTATTCAAAATCTGAAAAGGCTTCTTTTCATGCTTACCCTACATGTCTCAGTTCAAGATTAGGACAATAAAACAAGTGTTCATCCAGTTGCATTAAACACAGACCTTTACTGACATTTTAAATATCCTAAGATATTGGATACATCCACACAGATATGCAGAATATGCATATGACAGAGAATCTGTGCCTTTCTGAGGCAGCAGCTGGAGGCCAGATGGATACCCTGGGGTATCTTAAATGGCATTTGATGCCCATGTTTAGGCAATTTATCTTACTTACCACAGGGCAAATTCTGGCTGTTCATGTATGAATGCACAAAATATAATGAAAGAGAAACTAGGAGTGCTACAAGAAATGAATTATATACAGATTTGGGGTATATGTAATACAAATTATGGTGGTACCCTTTAAAAGGCTTACAGAGAAAGTTAAAAATTTGGTATTGAAATAAACTGATATAAATGAATTCCAGGTCAGGCAGTACAACCTTACATTTTTGAAGCTGATGGACAAGAACTTAAGCTGTGATTTTGCACAGAAGCGTATAATTTATTTGATGTCTTGGTCTTCAGCATAGTGAAAAAATTAAAATTGGGTTATTTCTGTGAAAGGAACAGTTCATTCTACTCTTGTATAACATCAGCCAGAGCAAGTACCATAAGCCTGTGGTATTTAAAATAAAAAATAACAAGTAGAGCTTTTTTCCTTACAGAATCTATTAGAGCTTCTTCCCACATCAAGCACAGAGACATGCATCATAAAACTTACCCTGAAATGAATAAAATTCAGAGATGATACTGAACTCTAGCCATCAACAGTACAGGAGTAGTAAAAAGCAATTTGCCCCATCATTAATTAGTTGGTGTAACAGTGGTTATTAAAAGTAGTGATCTAAATGCAAACTCTGGTTCATGCAGTCCTTCAGCTACAACTTCAAGAATATACAGGAGAAAAATTCATGTGCATTTTCCTTGTTCCCTACATTCTCTTCCCCAGAATTCACTATTGGCCACTCTCAGCAAAAAGACTGCAGTGGTGACATTTTTGTTCTCACCCTCTAACAAATAACTCAACCTAGAATATAAAAACACAGAACTCTAGCTCCTCTCCTTACAGCACCTTGAGTCTACTATCAGAAAATATGTATACCTGTAATATGATTGTATCACAGATTAAACTTTGAATTTTGCCAGATAAAGAATTAAAATTGGTAGACACCAGTCTGTCACGTGCTATGGTGACATGGAATTGAGAAGGCAGTTTTGTATCTCCCAGTCTGGACTCAGCCTGTTCTCTGCTCAACAAGGCTGTGCCTTGACCTCCCCTCCCAGTGGTGGGGCAATGTTATGTGAATGACCTTCCCTACTCCTCTGCTAACAGGGAGGGGTAGGAGATGTAGCTGAGCTACTTCACACGTAGGTGCTACAGCAACTCAGGAATTATCACTGTGGCCTTGTCAGAAGCATCCATCAATTCTAGGAAAAGAATGTGATGAATGAGGTTCTGATGGGGAAGGAGCTACTGAAGAACAGAAATGAGCCCCTTTGAACCTCCCCTGCCACCTTAGCTTTGTTCCTTTCACCTCTGGAAAAGAGACAGCTCTGTCCACACATAGGAGGGGGTTTTGAGGAGAAGAGAGGAGGGAGAGAGTGAGACAAAAAGCTTGCTGTTCCCTACACGTAGCCAAAAAGCTCAGTGCTACCAGCACATTTGAGAGAATACAGCTTCTTTTTATTCTGTACTCAAAAAATCCATAGAGACAGGTTTCATCTTAAAATCTACAGCATATTTTGTGAGCCAGAGGAGATTGGTTCAGTTCTATAGCCGAATAATTCAGCAAGTCAAAAAAGCCAACAGGCTCAGGGAATGGATATTGCATGCAACAAGAACAGATCACTCAAGCCCCTAAAGATCAACACACGGTATATAATTCAACTAAGAGATAAATACTACTCTAGTAACATACTAAAATAGTAGCAGGGTGATATGACATTGTCTAGTACAAGCTAACAGCTTGTACTGAAAGAGGAAGTTATAAAGAGGGTGGTTAGGTTTCTCATATAAAAATGTGTGAATAGATGCATAAAGTTTTGTTTGCATGGTATTATAGACTGGATAGTATCAAATACTCTTTGGTGGAAAATGGTCATTTTAGTATTATCAAGTACATGTGCATATTTTGATTTTAAATGTTGTGGTTGGGCATTCTTTCTTTTTAAATATATTTTGCAGCACAAGCAGTAGCAAGCACATTTCTTGTAGTGTCTCTGAAAAGAGTTCATGGTTATGATTTTCCACAAAAAAAAAAAAAGGAGCTGACACATATGCTGGGACATAAGTGGGAGTGAAAGTGTGAGGAATCTTTTCTACAAATACAACCACAAGTAATTTTTTTAGTATTACCAAAATGAATGCACTTTAAGTAGACATGAATTTCTCTATTAAATCAGGACCACCTGCAGACCCCAGCAACACAACCATGTTATGGGAACAATATATTCCCAGATTAAAAGTGCTTTCATACCATTTATTTATGTTGTCATGATTCTTCTGGCAAAAAAAACTTCTTCCAAGAAGCTATAGCTATATAAAGCCATTCAAAGAGATCCAAAGAGACTGACAACATTCAGGAGTGTCCAAGATATTCTGCAACTTTTTTGACCTAAAATTCTAATTAGCTAGGAAGTATAGAATAATTGTCTTCTGACCATAAATCATCAGTTTATCTCAGTGTATACAATGACTCACCAAGACACATTTGAGAACCACATGGCATGAAGAGTTTGGGTGCACCCTGCCTGTATCTGTCTTCACCACTAACTGAGGGTCCTCAGTATCGTGAGATACTGAGGATCCTCCTCATCCTACTTGTTCCATTTTTCTTGCTGTGTGGCACTGTTCGGTAAGGGTTTTGTTGTGCTTCAACCCCCCCCTTCTTTTATTTTTTTGGGGGGTGGGGGAAGGTTGTTTAGGTTGTTTGGTTTTGTTGTTTATGTTGGTTTTTATTGGTTTTGTTTTACTAGTCCCAGAAAGACGTACTTATTTCAGCACTGCTGACCTCAGTCACATTTTTTTGCCAGGTTTCAGGTAAGAGCCTATCAAGCTGACAATTGACAGAGTGTCTTTCAGATGATACCAGACTTTTCTCATCAGCTTGCACGTACTGAATGTGAGAAGGCAGAGATGAGTTACAGCTGTCTGTGTCAGACTCCAGTCTGAGCATTTGCTTCCTGCCAGGATGAAAACATGCCAAGCGGATACATACATGCCTCTGTGAACTTCAGACATCAAAAGACACTAAGATAAAGTGTTTCAGATAAGGAAACAACTTAGTTAATACTAATAACTCACAAGTGCCTGTGAGTTACTAGTATTTACTAGTATTACTTCTTTCTCGGAAAGAAAGATTTCTTCCCTTTCCACTCCAGAAGAATCCCCCTGCTCTAGAACTACATGAGTTAAGGGAAATGAGCTCAGTGAAAGTTGTGCCCGAAAGGTAGTGGGGCTCATACAAGGCAGATGATCAAAGAAAGCCACATACTACTATAGGAATCAATGCAGACTGTGCTGTGCAGGAACTAGTTAAGCTGAAAGGGCTGTCTGCAGAAAAAGAGGGCATCTGAAGAGCCATCTATATTGCTAGGTGCTTTTGGACAAATGTTTTTAGAGTTTGTCCAGCCCCTCAAGCAATTCCTCTGTATTAATAGGTTCCTGAGGTCAGTGAAAAGCAAATAAAAGTTCTTTGCCTCAGGTAACAGCAGCCTGGGGAGCGAAGCAGCATCCTGGTGAGTAAAGATAACCATCCTTAGAGTAATTGTAAAAATGTCATCAAAATGGGAAATGGTCCAGCTAACAGGCTTCATGTCCAATACAAGGATTGCTCTGCCAGCTCCAAGAGAGCTTTTATTTGTGATTTTGCCTGTCTCTTCCAGGCTCTTGGAAGTCCTAGACCATGGCCATAGTTCTCAGATATCATTACTGACATTTTAGGATTCTGTTATATCTTTTCTAAGCCTTCATTATTTTTCCAGATATGATATATTGCTAGAATAAAAACAAACAGAAAACAGGCAAACAAAATCAGTGTCACATAATCATAGTTGAAATAATGGATTGCAGAGAGAATTAAGGAACTAAACAATTTCTTATTTAAGACTTATATGAAGTGTAGTTAGTTTACAAAAAAAATCCAACACCCAAGGTACAAACCCACAGCCAAAAGCAATTAGCTATAAGAATGCTCTGAAAGCACATAAATAATTTAAGATTTCTCCAACAAGACACATCTGCATCCTTAACATTGTCTCATTGGGATTGTCATTATGTAACAGAGATTAGTCCATTAACATTTAGTTAACAGACACCTGAAACATAAATACCATTTTCTTCTGTCTAACCAAGCTTCACATGCAGTTTATTATGACCAATGTACTCTCAGTCACCCATGAGGATAGTTCATCTTGCTGAACAAGATCCTATTTGACATTGAGCTATTTCCTGTTTTTTCCTGGAATGCAATCAGCTGTGTGTTAATTAAAATAATTAAACAGGTAGAAAGTATATCAGGGAGTTTCCTAATATTGATTTCTATCAGTTGTCAGGGATGAAGACCAGCCTTCCTTCCAGTGCTTCAGCTGGGGCTTGAACTCTGACATTTAGTGAGGACAAAGCTCCAAAGAGGAATTGTTAAATATCCATAAACCATTTTGTACTGTTTGATTTCTTTTGTGCAGTCTACATCAAAAATAAACGAAGTCACATACACACAGAGCTGCAGACCATGCTTCAATTACCACAAAAAAATTTGGAGAGAAGCATCAAGCAGAAACACCACTCTCTGAATCACAGTTTTAAATTTTCCAAAGTATCCAAGGTAATGTTATTTCAGCCTTATGACCTTGTCATGTCTTATTCTCTGATGTTTCTAGAATGCAAAACCATCTAATATAATTCACAACAAATGCTATGTTATTCATTAAAGTATTACCTTGTGCCAGGAGGAGGGAAAGACTACAAAGCAGTTACTGAGAAGCCTGATGTGCAAGTAAAAAATGCTTGAAATTCCTGAGTCCTTCAAGTCTGCACAGCAATAATTAATATACTGCAATCAAAGGATAAGTAATTTATAGGATTTTGCTATCTTGTTTCTTTGTAATTACAACAACCATTAGTGAGCAACCGAAGTCCACTGAAAATTTACTCTGTTGCCATGGTTATTTTAAGGCAATTGTAAAGCTACTAATCTCCAAAGACATAAAACTATATTAATGCTCTAAAACATTTAAGAAGTAATTTTAGTTTACAATGTTTTACAATCTGTTTATGGATCACAGTTTTACTGAAAAACTGACTTAAATTTGAAAGTAATTTAAAACACCTATAACCTATATACTCATTCCCATGCTTCCCACTTCTTAAAGACTTTACTTTAGAGATCATACAGACTATTTGGGAGGCCAGTCCATGGAATCTTTTAGTATTAAATTTTCAGAAACTTATATACCAATGTCTATACTAATTTTATAGCTTTATGGTTATTGTGAAGGAGTATAACTGGACTTTTTTCACTGACTCTTGCCTAGGACACAAGGTTATTCACCTGTTTAAATGGATCATATTTGAAGCTGTTGATATCTGGGACAGTAATTTACTTTTATTCAAGACAAATGGGGACAATTTTTTAACAGGAAAACAAGTCTTTATTAGAAGAACAATATATTCTCTGAACAGCTGATCTCTCCATTCAAGGAGTCTGATGATGAGTGTTCTTCAGTAAGATATTTTTGACAGGTACAGTTCCTTATTAATATTAGGGAACACAGCCCATATTGTTAATGCAGTAAGGCTTGAGGCTGCACATCTCAATCTCATCTACTGGTATGAGAAATTCATATTCCAAAAACTGTCAGTAGAAATAATAATTACTAACATTTTTAGTATTACTGAAATTTTACGGCTAATCTCAAAAAACTTCACTTTGGATCCCAGATACTAAATTCATGTAATGTGAGAGAATCTTTTTAGCTTGCTTTAAAAAATTCTGAATCCTCAGGACCATGGAGAGGAGCTTTCTTTCACAGCCAAACCCCTAGTCAAAAAAAACCCCAGATGGTGCAAAAGAAATTCTCCCAGAGTATTTTTAATCTTAAATTTTAAAGGCTTCTTTGGGGGCCTTGCTCAAGACATCTGAGCTCATGGTATTGGAACACTTAGTTATAGTAAGCGATATGATGAAAAATTATTACATTAGACATCCTTCAAATCTTGGCATTATCTTCCCTATATAAGTTAAATATATAATGACTAAAAGTTATATACATCAAACAATACTGATTTCTTCCTTCAGTATCATAAGGAAGACAGTTAAATTCTGTTTAACTAGCTAATTAAATTAGGTTTGCAAATGATTTTCATTATGGAAAAAAACACAAAAGTTTAAAAAAAAAATCTCAAACCCAGGAGATATATTTTGTAGATGTGTTGTTTGGCTCAAAATTTCCAAAATAAATCTTTCTAGTTTAGCACTGTAAAATGAAAGTAACATAAAAACATACATGAACATTTTTTTCTTTTGCAACAATAATCAAGGTTTTTAATATTTAATATGCTGGTTTTGTTTGAAGTCCCTAAAAGGATACTATTTTCACAGTTGGGCAAACCAGACACCATTCTTCTTTGAACACATACTCAACCATAGTAATGACACTGTCCTGATTATCTGCTTGCCACAAAGGGGTTGTTTTTATCTGATTTAAATGTCAGCCTATCGGAAGCTCATGCAGTGCAGGGACCTGTTGAATTGCCAAGTGGTGAAATCACACACCTTGAGCTGGCAAAAGACATGCCTGGCAAGCAGGCTGAACCCAGCAATACTAGGTTGAGAAAAAGACTCATACACGAACAGAGGTTAAAAACGAAGGAAAGAAAAAGAGCATCTTGCTGCTGGTGCTATTCAAATATCAAAAAATCAGCTTCTAGGACTGACTTGAAGGCAGTTTTAACTGGGTTGTCAGATTCATTTGATTATGCCTGAGTATCCAAAATCCAAAAGTATTTAAAAATAATTCATAATCTAAAATTTAGTACCTAGATTCAATGACAGATTCAATGCATTTGTTGGTACTCATGTAGCCATAGTTTCTCAGGTATTTAATATAAGCAGAGTTTTACCAGCTAGTGAAGTCTCTAGTAATAGCCACAGAAAACAGCAAGCATTGTGTGCTTACTTACAAGCAAGACAAGTCAGGTTTTTTTTAAATGTCAGTAAAGCTAGTGTTCTCACTGGTAACTATGATGCAATATGAAGATCTGTTACCATTATTTCAAAGGCCACATAAACCCCCAATTTCCTAATTGTAGCCCTACCTGCTTAAAATAATTTAATCATTCTTGCAGGTGGTTAGAGGAGATGCTGTATTAATTTGTTATTTCACTAGGTACCTGGCAGACATAAACTGGAAAGGGCCTTGTATAGATTCTCATTTCCTTTTGCTGCTTCCCCTTAAGAAAGTTGGACTTCCATAGCCCATAAGAGTAAAAATCAATATTGCCTCTGCAGGCTTCAGAGCAGAGCAAATACCCTTACAAANTTGTTGTGATTAAAAACACAGTAAAAGTAAGGTGTGATAGTGGGAATCTCTGCTTACTATAGCCTAAGCAACTGGAATGAGACACAGCCTGTGTTAATTACTACAGCTGGAACAAGCTTCCTTCACAGCTACATCTGTGTATTTATAAGGTAGTGTTAAGTCCTATGATAAGAAGATTTAGGATTTGATGATCCCATTGTGTAAACTACAGATACCACTCTACATAAGCTGTGTTTGAGATTTTTAATCCCATTGAATGATTTCAGAAAAAGATGATTTACAGCCTAATTCCCTGCCAAATACTTACAAAGACAAGACTCTAGATGCTGATCTTACAGAAACTGCCTAAGAGTTGCTCTAAAAATTGCTTCAAGGAAGGAACCTACCCAAGAGAAAGAAAGCCTTGCCAGTACCACAGCCTGTCAGATCTCCACTGCTTTCTCTGAAAGTAAAAACTCCAACACTTCAGCCCACTCAAATATTGCTGCCTTCTATGTCCATATCATACCCCCATTGGAACAAGGGCTTTATCACCCATCAAAATTCCAATAAAATTAGAAAAACAAAAGTATGATTTTTTATTTAGGAAAATATTACAAAGCTTTTTCAGATTCTTAATTCTATCCCTGCAGTTATCTGGAGCCCTTTCAGATTTGTTTCTTTTGAGGCTGAGTTGATATATGAAACATGTAGTTGCAAACATTAGGTAAATTTAAAAAGTAATGCGCTTTAAACCCTGTTTCCTTGAAACTCATCTGATTTTTTTGCTATTTCTACAGTCCAAGGAAGTATTAAATCATTTTGTAGCTGATTGTCCCAACTCATCCGGGCAGGAAAGCCAGGAGGAAGGTATCCCTGAGCTTCTTCAGTGTCTCTGCCCACTCAGTACAGTGCATTGTACCTTGGCAGCACAACCTCCACACCCAGCAGAGCTTTCTCAGCACCATGCAGGGTCAGGATGAGGCACCCACAGGTCACAGTTCTGCATTTTCACCTGGGCTCTGATCTCTGAAAACATTATATGCAGTTCTGCAGAGTTTATGTGTTTATTTTTTTGCAACTGGTGTGAATCCTCCAGGTATACAGGTGCCAGACTGAGAATTTTCACCTTTCTTCACCTTCCTTCTTGCAGTGAGAGTATATGCATTCACATGCCAAGCCTCAGAAGGAGTGGTCTCACCTGATGTTTATGCAAGATCATACCTCCTACCTGTCAGATTTTGCCTTCTATTACTCTATTTCCACTCTCTTTCTCATTACGACATTTTTTGGTTTAATATTATAAAATCTTGTTCTGGTCATTGCACTGCTTTCTTGATCTGATTTAATTTCTTGTTGCTTGTTTCTTTAGGATGAACAAAATCATGTCGTGGGGTGGAGATCAGTTTCATAAAGACTTCTTGAATAAATACAACTATAAATACAGGCAATCACCAAAATCATGGTGAGTTGGTTTCTTGAGAAAACCAACTCTCAAATATTTCTTGAGAAATAGTCTCCTGAAATCCATCCACCTAAACTGATTAATTTATCTATCTGATAATCTGATGGACTCATTTGAATGAAAAGAATTATGTTTATTGAGAAAAGCAAAGACAATAATTTCTGATAGACCACTCATCCTTTATATAGAATAAGATAGATTACCTTTGAAGAGTCTGTCTAGAAAACAATTTAATCACAGTATCATATTTATAAATTGTGTCCAGTGGTTAAAGTATTAAAGTTAAAAAATAAAAATAAAAAACCCCAAACAAACCAAACCAAAACAACAACAAACAAAACAAAACCAAACAAAACCCAAAGTGTAAAAAGGCACTTACAAAAGTCTGGTAATTGAGAAGATTTCCTTTACAGATATAATCCAACATATTAAAAAGGCTTCAAACTTTTTTATAGACTCCCCACAGTTACTGTAAGCTCTATAAAAGAAGATCCTAATTTGTTCCAGTCAAGCTATGCATGACAGCTAAAATCCACCTGTACACCATCTGTTGCAGGTTTTAGAATGTGAAGTAATGAAGAGCATTTAGAAGAGCAGGATAATGATCCAAAACACCATGAAGAGAGCATCACAGAATCCATCTAAGTCTATAATGATCATTTCCTAATACAGTGACCTAAATCTAATCAGTGATGCATGGTAATATATGAAAACATAGTCTTTAACACCTGCAGCAATACATCTCATAGCCTGTGATGTGCTGCAGGTACTAGACTCCAAGTCCTATTTAATTAATCACATTCTGCTTATCTAAATATTCCCCCTGTGTTCATATAAACTGTTTATTTCTTCCACATCAAAAACTTTACTGGCAAATAAGGAATTTTTGCCATTTACTTCTGCTGAACAAATTTCAGGTTTTTTTCTGTGAATTGTCATATAATGTACATGTTAAAGTACAAAATGAAATATTTTTCTTCAGAATTGCTTTATATCACGATGAAAAAATACCCTTTAGCAATATATTTTAAGTTTAAAGGACTCTAAGTTTAATAGCATAATTCAGACAATAACCAAATTTGAATTTAGGATGTTATTGTTCAATTCATGCTTTCTCATATTTCATGATTATTTTTTTAATCCTGTAGTAAATATTTTTAAAGATAAAGGAATACCAATCAAATTACTCTTCATACCAAAACTTAAAAATAGATTTAAAGAAAAGTGTTTTTATTAAGAAAAATACCAACCAAAATCCTTTTTCAATTAAAACCTTTTTGTGGCTTTTCATTGAAAATTTTCAATATTTTTTTCAGTGAAAATCTAAAAGGCTTATGAATTTTAAAAAAAAGTGGTTTATCAAGATAACATCAATTAATATAAAATTGTGTATATTTAAAGAAAAAAAATCTATTTGAGTTAAGACTGGATGCACCCCAGAAAACAAGCAAACAAACCTCATCCTTACATGCTCAAGTTTTCTAGACCAAACCAAAGTTCAAAAGGTTGAGCTATCTTGGAGTAAGCAGAATAAACTTGGGAAGCTTTCTTGAACTACACACACCATCTAACCCTCCAGCTATTTACTTAGTACCAATTTTAGAATCATTAGGCAACTTGTGTGAAATTTTATCAGAAATTAGCACACAGAAGTTGGTGTTCAGAGACATGAAACTCCACGGAGGCCATTTTTCTGGCCTTCTTATAGTACTCAAGGAATGTATTATTGAACTGTGAAATCTGTTTGTTAGGACCTATGACAGTAACCCACTTCATATGAATGTCACATGTACCATATTCTGCAAAAAGTAAAAAGGAATGAATGAATTTTCACTCTCCTGGTGTTGTGCAATATAACAGAAGTTACTCAAACAAATCCCTTTTTTACCATAAGAAAACACAAGAGTGACATGGACCTGTTGGAGTGAAGCAAGTCCAGAGCAGGCCATGAAGATGTTCAGAGGGACAGAGCACCTCTCCCACTGAAGCCAGACTGAGGGAGTTGTTCAGCCTGGAGAAGAAAAGGCTCTAGGGAGACTTAATTGGAGCTTCTCAGTACTTAAAGGGGCCAACAAGAGCGCTGGAGAAGAACATTTAACAAGGGCATGTGACAGCACAAGGGGAGTGGCTTTCAACTGAAAGTGGATAGGTTTGGATTCGAGATTAGAACGAATCTATTCCCGTGATGCTGATGAGGCACTGGAAGAGGCTGTCCGGAGAAGCTGTGGATGCCTCATCACTGGAAGTGTTCATGGTCAGGTTGAATGGGGCTCTGAGCAACCTGGTCGAGTGACAAGTGTCCCTGCCCATGGCAGGGGAGATGGAACTGGATGATATTTGTGCTCCTTTCCAGGACAGGCCATTCTATGATTCCATGATAAATTCATAATTTTATTCTTAACTGAGAAATCCAAGGGTGTGGTTTTCCTGGTGTTTTAGTGTTTGGTTTATATGCAATGAATTATCAAATGCAGAAAATATATAATAATCATCAAAATAAAAATAAATAAAATGCTATCATTTCCAAATAAAAGTTTTCAAGTGCAAATATAAAAAGCCTTTTCCTGATATTATATTTTAATGTCAGCATATTTAATACCAAATTGCAGAAATAGGCACATAAAAATCTCACAGAAAGGCCAATAAAATATATCCTAGTTAGATAGGCTTCAAAGTTCAACATGATGGTTTATTTAAATTTACTGCATATTTCCTCTTTGCAAAAGGACACTGCCAGCATAGTGCTACAAAGACATTCTATTGGTTACCGAGCACAGTTTCAAAGACATCCTCTGGAATTTATCTAATAAGGGACAAAGCAGCACTCCTTAGACTGTTCTTGCCATGTATTATCAAATAAGTGGATTATTTTTTCTGGTAATGTCAATAGAAAGGCAAAGAATAAACATGCTTTCCTGGAGCTTTAAAGGACAAAGAGCTTTATACTGAGACTAGAATGCACTTCATGTTCAGTGCAGAGAAGAGGAAAGTGAATCCATATATACATGGAAATGACTGATATTTATGTTCAGCTTATGCTATGCCAGCTGACATCCCTGCTAAACCATAGCTGAACCAAATGCATTGTGAACACAAACAGAAAGACTAGACGAACTATCAAAAAATGTACTGTGATACGACACATGCATTAGAGTTTGGAATAGGTGTATTTTCCCCAAAATTGTTATAGTGCATAAATGAAACTGATAAAGTTATTATCTTCCATCAGAATTTTTTTGAATAGAGAATTCATGATAAACCAGTTTCTAATAAGGAGCTGTTTCTCATTTGGCAGCATAGACTCTATCATCACACAGCAGCAAAACGTGATTTCATAACCAACTCCAGTCTGTGGACAGTGCCAAGTTCACTGAAACAGAAAAGTCAAATACAGTTATTTTTTCGCATTTAGCTGTCTGTCTCAAATTTGTTATTAGAAATTGTTTATCTAGGCAAAATAATTCTCCCCTTTTTTTTCACCTCCTTTTCTTTTTTAAGAACAGTTAAATGTCTGCTATTTAAAAATGAAAGCCATGATTCTTGGTGAGCATTTTTTGCGTGCTTCCAGGAGAAGGCAAATTAAAAAATATTTGCTACAGATTGAAAAACAAGTAAAGAAACACTGACTATTTTACAATAAAGTTTGAAGTAACTATAAAAGGAAGGAGAAGCAGAAGGGTAGAAAAATTCACTATACACTTAGAATAATATTAATTGCTTAAAGACAAGTATTTAAAATTATACTGGATATCTCCACATTTTCATAGTCATTTTGTATTCACATTGATTTTATCCCAGAAAAACCAATTGTCTTCATTCTTAAATTGAAAGGTGTAGAAATGAGGACAGAATGATAAAATATCTACTTCCATCCTTAATGCCTTTTTACAAATATTTATGTTATAAAAGTCAAATCATGTAACTAAAGCCAAAGGTTTTGAGTGAAAGAGAGAAGGCTGCAGTAAAGAATATTGCCAATAAAATTATTCTCAAAGTCTTTTAAAGTATTTTTGTTTTCATTTGTTTTAATTTGGTTTTCAATTGAATTTTTTTCTTACTGAAATAGGGAAGTTGCTGTTTCACCACCACAAAAAACATGCATAATTTATAATTTTTATAAAGAAATTTCAAGAAATAAGCTAAAGTTTAAAATAAAAAATTGAGGAGAGTTATTTAAGCATTCTTTTTTATAAAATATTAGCTAAAACTGTTGAAAGTTTAGCTAATATATCAAAAACATTTCTCATACATATTAAATAGATTGAAGATGCAGTTCATGAAAGTTCATGAAAGACTCTTGCTCAATATCAGGCAGTTCAGGATAAGAAGTGTCATGATTTTATTTTAGGTATAAAACCTAAACCTCAACATTTTAAGGACATTTTTAAGTCCCAAGTTTTTCATCTGTATCCACAATGCATATTCATCATATGAATCAATTTACTAACCTAAAGGTTTTCAATAATCTTGAAGTCAACACAAGTTAATTTTCTTTTTTATTTATCATGACTTTATTGTAAATACAGTCAAACATCTTGGACATATATATAAATTTTGCATTTAGAACAAAGTATAATCTGTTGTACAAAACTGTTGTTGACATAATTCAAAGTACACATTAGATACTAACCTGACAGATCATTAATATACAAAACATTAGCTAATAAATTTATTTTTGCTGTCCTCCTGTTAGTACCAAAAAAAAATCCACTCAGCAGATTAATACAGTGCACTAACAGAAAGATATTTTGAAAGTGGCCCTGAGTAACAAGTACTAAAAGAGGGGTGACATCCTGCCTGACAAGTACCAGAATACTTGAACATGTGATTCCTGCCTCAAATCAATAATAATGGATTGGAGCATGCTTCTTAGGCAGAGGACAGATTTTGGTTAAGGGATTCAAGCGGTGGGAAAATGCCCCTGTTCTCCCAGCCTTGTACAACCAAGCAGAGCAAGATGCACCTTCTCTCCTACCGAGCAGGCAAGCCACCCATCCTGTCTCCACAAGCCTTATCTACGACTTTCTCTGCTGATGTCTCCTCTTCACCTGGAGGTTGAAGAAGAGGTCTCCTCTAAAGTTCCAGAATGAAACTTTGGTAAGGCTGCCCCATTTTCAGCTTTTACCTGATTGCTTCCCTGGTTAACTTTTTTCTTGCGATTAGGGACTTATAAGCAATTTCACACATAAAAATATAATAGCATTTCTAGTTGCAGCTTGTCTAGCTTCAGCATTCAAACCCTGCCATGCCTGCAGGATTGCAATAAAATTAAGTTCTTCTTTATCAGGATTTATTTCTTCATGAGACAAGAATGAATACAAAAGACCTTTTAAATTTTCATTAGATAAAAGTTCTCAACTTCCTCATTTTACAAAGTGCTTGCTAAAATCTTGTAGAACTTTTTTTAACGTCTGCAATATGCAAGCACCATTTTTAAACAATGAAGACTAGAAACAGATAACACTTTCAGTGATAACACTAAAATGCCAAAGATAATAATTTTAATTACACTTTTCATTCTCTTATTTATACACTCAGAATCACATTTCTTTCTTCACCAAAATTCTCTCCAAGGAACTGAGTTTCAGGTGATTATCTGCCCTATGACCTAAATCATTTTCTGGTTCCTCACTCCTTAGGACAAAGTTTTGTATTCATTAATGATATATTTGTGGGTTTTTTATTAAAAAAAAAAAAAAGTTCCAGAATGAAACCATTCACAGACCAAACCATCAAAGAAATTGAAGCAATTTGCTTATTTTTTGCAATTTTTTTCTTAAGCATACAGAAGTTGATAAATCATTAAGCAATGTTAGTAAAGAAGCAAAATTACTAATTGATTAATGCCCTGGTAAAGTAAGAGAAATGGGTTTTTTTATATCAAAAGATGCATAAGCATATTGCAAAAATGTTGATGAACTCATTAGTTTGCTTGCTTGAAAAGTGCTGTTAACCATTCCAAAATGCAGTGTAATGATTCCACTGATGCATAATAAAAGAGCAAATACTGAAAGGGGGCAAATACAGAAACACCCGTTCAATGCCCAAGGTGACTGCTTAGATACTTTTGATTCTGTTAGAGCATAACCAAAAATTCCTTCAAGCATGATTAGATTTGCCCTCACTTTTGCGTTTTCCTGTGAAATATAAACTAGCTTTTCTTTACATGTTTTATCTGTACTTGTAGTAAGGCAGTGTCAATATAATAACATTTTCCTTTAACCAGATAATATAAAGCGTAAAGAAAATTAAATTAGTAGGAAACATAAAATACAATCTACTGATTCATTTGAAAGTTGTTTAGAAAAGCAAACAGTATCAATTATTGAATTATTAAAAATGTCATATACATTACAGCTTAGGTAGGAAATTATCAAAGGAAAGCCTTTGAAAAAACCTGCCTCACATATTTGACTGCTGGGCAGAAGAGGCATTTTCATCTCTATGGCATATGATGAATTAGTTAAGGAAGCATGGACTCAATCTGTATAGGTAGGATTCATCACTTCATTTAGCTATTTTTAATTGTTATATATAAAGTGGAAAGAGATAGCCAGTGTGATTCACGTTATTCTAAAATTGGTTTTAATACGAGTAGGCGAATACTCCTCTGAAATTTCCTAAATTTTTGATAAGCTGTTGAAAGATTCTAAATGGCTAAATTAAATTGAATGCCTGGTTTTGCTGTTAAAGTTACTTGAAACAAAACTAGTGCCCTAAATATTTAGGATATGTAAAATAATTTTTAAATAAAGCTCATTAGACCTACATCATGGCTAATTTTCTCTAAGCAAAAAAAAAAGCCCAACCTGAAAATGAAAAAAATTAATATACTTTTGAAATAAAAAGCTAATTTGAATTATTCAAATTAATTTTCTTTTCTGCAGATGAAAAGGAGATCTTCCATTCAGGAAGATAAGATTCAAGCATACTGTATTTTCTGATTTCTTTTTATAGGATTTAATTTCAATAGGGTATTTTGAACTGAGCAAAGTCCTTATCAGCTAAAGACTTTCCTTCATTATATATAGCAGTAGTTATCACAATGTGAAAAATTCAAGTCTTGGTAATCATTAATGACAAATCCCAATTTCATGGCTGCTATCCATTTTTCTTTTCCAATTTAGCAGATTCCCCGCAGATATTTACTTTGCTTCTGAAAACCAAAGTTATTTTTCAGTGTAACAAGAGACACTTGGGGTCCACAAATATCTTTTTGAGTCAAAAGGCAAACTTTCCTAATAAAAACGCTAACAGCAATTAAAGCCAATTGGTGCTGCAGTATACATATGCATATTCTCACTATACATTGCAAAATGCTGCAGATGCTAAAAGGAGCAGGCAATCAAACGAATGTAACGCTGCATCTCCAGACTTTCTTATGTCATTTCATTTTGTACAGGAAATTTATTGTCTGGGCAATGCAACCCTGCCAACAAATCACCAGCCAGTTGTTGATGCCAAGATAATTGACAGTGGAAGTTATGTCCAACAGCAGCTGCTTCACTCCACTCTGTGTATCGGATTTGCATGGCCAAGCTTTGGTAGTGGGGGACGTACAGGGGTGGTCTCTGTGAGAAGCTGCCAGAAGCTTCCTTCATGTCCAGCAGAGCCACTCCCTGGTGGCTCCAAAGATGGACGTGCCACTGGCCAAAGGCTAGGCCAATTAGAAATGGTGGTAAGGCCTCTGTGATAACAGATTTAAGAAGAAGAAGAAAGAGATATTATTGCACAGTTGTAATTGTGGCCAGAGAAGAGCGGAGTGAGAACATGTGAGAGGAACAACTCTGCGCACAAGATCAGTGCAGAAGGCAGGGGAGGAGATAATCCAGGTCCCAGAGCCAAGATTCTTCTATCACCCATGGTGCAGATGGAGAAGCAGCTGTGTCCCTGCAGCCCATGGAGATCCATGGGGATGCAGAGATCCACCTGCAGCCCATGGAGGAGAATCATGCTGGAGCAGGTGGATGAGAGGCGGCTGTGAACCTGTGGCAGGTCCATGGAAAGAGAAGCCCATGCTGGAGCAGCCTGTCCATAAAGGACTGCACCCCGTGGAAGAGTGACCCATGCTGCAGCAGTTCCCTGTGGGATGGAATCACATTGCACCAATTCACAGGGAGCTGCTGCTCGTGAGATGGAGCTGCATTAGACAAGCTCATGGAGAACTGTCTGCCATGGGAGGGACCCCATGGTGCAGCAGNATGCTGGAGCAGGTGGATGAGAGGCGGCTGTGAACCTGTGGCAGGTCCATGGAAAGAGAAGCCCATGCTGGAGCAGCCTGTCCATAAAGGACTGCACCCCGTGGAAGAGTGACCCATGCTGCAGCAGTTCCCTGTGGGATGGAATCACATTGCACCAATTCACAGGGAGCTGCTGCTCGTGAGATGGAGCTGCATTAGACAAGCTCATGGAGAACTGTCTGCCATGGGAGGGACCCCATGGTGCAGCAGGTGAATGATGACTCCTCTCCCTGAGCAGTGGGAAAAACAAAGTGTGATGAACCGACCACAATCCCCATTCCCATCTCCCTGTGTTGCTGGCAGTGAGGAGGTAGAGCTGGGAAGGAGGGAGACATGGGAGGAAGGTGCTTTTAAGGCCTGATTTTACTTACTGTCCTGCTCTGATTTTGTTAGCAAAAAAATCAACTAATATCTCTAATTCAAGCTTGTTTTGCCCATGATGATATTTGATGAGTGATTTCTTCCAGTCCTTATCTCAACCCATGAACCCTTCTTTTTCTCTCCCCTGTCCAGCTGCAGAGAGGGGCAAGAGAGAAGCTTTGGTAGGAGCATGGCAACCAGCCAGTGTTGACCCACTACACTCTCCTAGTTTTGTTGCATTCAACTTGACTAGATTCCTACTCTACACATCCGTAAATTAAAATTAGATTTCACTTTGAGATTATATAAAAGCAAGCAAGATCTGGTTTAGCCTATCATTTATTAAAATGCCAAGTTGCACTTTGCTCCTTTTTTTTTTTTTTTTTTTTTTTTTCTTCTTGTTTTTTTTTATTTTTT
>VXAX01007710.1:354902-454195 GCA_013399835.1 Leptocoma aspasia
TTGGGCAAGGAAGCAGCCTTCAGAAAACAAGAGGATTCTTACTAGGAGTCAGGAAGAAACAGGAAAACTGAAATAAGGGGGCTCATATTGCCCTCATATTGCCCTCATATTTAAACTCACTGTGATGCCCAAAGGAGTGTATCAAACCTTACATTTTCAAGTAAACTGCCTTAACTTGAAAAGAGCTTGAAAAGTAATCTCCCTCATTGTCAGAGTCTAAAACAGTGAGAGAAATTAATCACCTGGCATCTACTTCATGCAAAGGACTTCCATAATTTATACCACTATAAATTCCTTGATTTGGCATCAAAGTAGGATCTTACATCATTGAAATTGTTGTCACTGTGAGTGAAAAAATGCATCTATCAAAATAGTCCTTAATTTGCATATCAGAGACCACAGCCAATTTACACTGCACAATTGGGGTATTTCTGTATCCAAGCAGTCCATTGCTATGAAAAAAATATTTACCCATCTCTTTTCTGAGTTTTCCTGTCATCACATAAAAGAGGAAAGTAAAGTAATTATGGTAGCTTATCATACCTTTCTCCATAGAACTCTGTATCTTGGACACCTCGGCAGTATTGAATAAATTGTAGCCATATACACAGTATATAAATAGATCATACAACAAACAAGTAAATTAGGTTTGTGGAGGCATTGCTCTTATTGAAATCACAGGCAGAAATAGGACAAGGTCAGGCCTTACAATCCTTTAACAAGCAGCACTGACAAAATATTGATAAAACCATATTGATTTCAATAACTATTTTTTTCTTTTATGCTGGTGTCAGCACACAAGCAAGTCTACACACATTTTCATGTCTGCCTCAACTTAAACAAAGCCCATTGACAGAGTTTTTGGCACCAGCAGCTATTTCACATCTTCACTGTGAATTGCTAACTGCAAGAGTGACCTCCCTAAGCCACCAGCAAAACTTTGTACTAACATACTATCATACCAACAATATGTCAGTAAAAAGTGTCTGTAACTTTTCAGCAGGAAGATGCTGAGGTAAAAGACAGTCTCATGCCTGAAAAAAATTCAAAGAAATTGTGAGATGGCTGAGGTTTCTTCAGAGATTTCTAGTTTGGAGAATTTAAACCTCAGTCCCAGATGATGAATCATTCATAAAATTATCTACATTGGCATATTTAACACCAGTTTCTAATATCTGTTTCTTCATTATTTATGCTATCTATTCAATCAATGGCTATTACATATTTCAGAGGTTTTTTTTTTTTAAATGCTTATCAATGACACTGCTGACATCCCTTTTCCTATCTGTGACACCAGGCTTTTACTTTCTGTGTGGTGAATTAATGACAGCAATTAGATCTGTGCCTTGACAACACAAAATTCTGCTCAAGGGCTTCTTCAAATATAAAGGAGAAGATTGATTAAAGTAAATGCAATCCATTTAATGTCTCTTGAAGACAAACGGTCAGATGTAATACATATGACATCTTGAAAATCTAGATCACACTCGACTTAAATAATATCACTTCAAGTTTAGATTTTCATTATCAAAATTAGGCCAGTTATATGTTTATGGGCTCAGGGAAAAAAATGGTGAAATGTACATATCTAGTTTGGAAACAGATCAGTTAAATGAATAATTTTTTTTCACTACCAGATCTATTAGCCTTGATAATCCATTATGATTATGGGGGAGATCTCTGGATTTCCTACATTGGAAGTGCAGTTCCACACTTGTTGCTAAAGGTCACTAAAGAAAATGGATGCTCAAAAATCAGTTTATATGTTTAAAAGGACAGATTTTGTGGGATGCATATATGCAAACATTTACAAGCAGATGCAAACTTGAGTGTGTCCCCTCTGAGCAACACACATCAATTTCAAGTGTGAATTCTGCAAATGCAAGGAAACCCATGGACACATAGGCATTTTTAAGCAACAAGAGGCAGCTTTAGAAAAATGGTGAGGGGACAGACCATGAAAATCAAGCCAAAAAACCACACAAGTAATAATTTTATAATTTACTATGAAAAATGTGTTCTGTTTGATCTGCAAATACCATTTGCAGCCTGAGAAGCAAATTGTGTCTTCCAAGTGTTAATATCATTGCATAAATGAAGATTTCTAGTACACAAATCATGCACAATGCACAACTCTGTGCAGATGGATGAGAATTTGGATCTAAATGTTCAAACAGACAACAGAAAAAAATAAAAGTATGTTACGAGAATTACAGAATTGTGATAGCATAACATCAGTCACACATAAATATTAAAATGTTGAAGGAGTGCTTGGGCAATTCACATCCCTCATACAAGATCAGAAAAGCTGCTTTCTAAACTGGAACAAGATAATTGATTCCCCCCACCCCAAGATGGTTTCAGACATTTCCTGTCATGTTGAATTTCTGAATTTAAGACAATTATGATATCCAGATATATTATTGTTGTTCTTTTATGCAGTGTGACATAAATGATATGAGGCATCTCAACAACAGACAGCTGAACACCAGAAAACTTTACCAGAGGCTTCACATGAACTCAGTTTCAGCTCCTCAAAACAAAATATATTTTGTGACTTCTTTCAAAGTTTTTATATAATGAAGATGAACTACATTATTGTTACACAAACACAATTAAGTGTTGCACATCTTTAGCAATTAATATTTCATTAGAAATTTATTTTCTGTAAAACTCAGAAGATAAACAATTGCATTCTGTATTTCCTTATTTAGATTGGGTGAGGGGTGAGGGGGTAAGGAATAAAGATTTACTCCACCAATATGACTATTGGCACTGCTCAAACTGAGCACACAGAGCTTTGATCACCTTCAAAATTGTACTAGGACTTCTAATATAGTATTAACACAGTGTCACAGTATTTTGAAGAGTTAAAAGGGCTATTCTTAAAGAGAACACCCTTCTGTCAAATACCGAGTAAATGTCTAATTAAATCAAGGTTCTCCTGGAGCTGTACTGACCTGAGCGTAGTCTCTGCTATAGCATTGAGGAGTTAAACCTCTGACAGTAAGCTTGGCTAAAACTTTGTGAATTTTATGAAAATATTTTTGATTCCAGCATTCACATCTATCACAAAATGGAATAATTGTAAGGGGTTGTGGATTCTTTAGAAAAAGCAAGATAGAGTGGCTAAGTGTTATGGAATCACCATGCATCACCAATTCAAGTCTTTCTCTGAACCGAGGTCTCACACATTCCAGTCAAAGAGGTTTTTTTTTAATCTGTATATCTGTACATGATATTTTCTCATCCCACCCCCTTCTATTATTTTTATCCATCTGCATTTACTGTGAAGTGACTATAATAAAACATCCTGGGGAAATGGAACTTATATTTTTTGTAGTAAGGTTAGGCAAGGATTGATGCTATATTGCTAAAAACTGAAAGGAAGAAACACCCTGTTCTAAAACAGGAGCCTAAGGGTACTTACTCATCTCTGTCTATTTGAGACTCTGTATTGAACTTGACACATCTAATTAATGAGTTCTTTTTAAAATATGTAAACTACAATGCTATCTTAATACGCTAACAGCTTTGGCTTCTATAAGCCCACCTTGTCTCATTACTCTCAGCATAACAGACAGTCTAAACTAGCATAGGCTGAAAGTTCATAGGTTGTTTATTCTTCTGATAAAACACTACCCAGAAGCCAAAGAAGAGAGATTAGCAGAAGTGTTAGAGTATCAGTACAACACTATTTTTGTGGCACATAATTGGTGTATTTGGATTGATCATTTATTTTTTTCCTCTCAGCTGATACAAAGATACTGCTGTATCAGATAGGTCACAAATAATCCAAAGGAGAAGCCTGTTTTGACTAGCCAGAAACAGAGGAACAAGAGAAAATACTGTTTTGGTGAAGATGCATACATACAATATAAAATATATTGCAAAATAATTTTCACGGCAATGAAAGAACAAAACATGCATCAATGTGAGCAGGACGAAATTGACTCTTCAGGTCTGATGCTGACTCAGTGTTGAGGGTACTCTTTTCCTCTGCTTATATTTACAAGAGCCTGCCGTTTGCTATGAATTAGGTAGGAAAAAATGCTTCAGTCCTTGGCTTGCTAGGTCGAGTCTGACAGGAGCTGCCCTAGAATTAGGAACCTCCTGCAGTGCTAAAACACAAATTGATGCTAATCCCTCCTCACTTCCAGCAGTCTAGCAGGTCTTCTTTTTAGTATGCAAAGCCATTTATTATTGGAAAAGATAGGGTTATTCCTCCTCTGGATATATTCCTTCTTGTTTATTTGTTAGCTTTAGCAGAAAGTGGATTTGGCTTTTATCACTGTTCTTTAAACCTTTAGGGAGATTAAACCCTGGCATGCATACTGACCACATGCTCCTAATCCTTCCAACACATTTTTGGTTTTGCCCCACTTTTATATGTGCTAAATAGGAATGGAACAACTAAAAGTTAAACCACTAAAGGATTGAGTTGTATTACTTTGACACACATAAAAATCTAGAAGGCATATACCTTACATCTGTGATTTTGGTGATGAGTACAAGTATATGCAGAAACTTACATATTAATTTTTGCTTGACACAAAAGCATTTAAAATCTCATCTATGTACATTTCCAGCAAACTAACATTTTTAGGAGCACAAATGCAGTAAATCCTGTGAAAATGCACAGCATAAAAGGCAGTTAAGAAAATTATTAATGGTGATATCAGCTCAACAGTAAAAGTGTACCTATTACGAAGTGCTTCCTACAGAAATCCAGTATGCTACTTTATTTTAAAAATTCTGCCAAAAAATCAGACAATATACAAGCAAACTCTGCTAAAACATCCACCTAAGAATAATTTGCAGCTCTGAAATCTATCTGAAGCAATTTTCAGCCCTACAATTAAATCAGGTTTTATTCCTTTCTGTTTTCTTTTTAATTATCCCTTTGCAGAGATAGAAGGTTTATGACTTTTAGAGAAAACTAACAGGAAGAAAATGAGCCACAGAAATAAAAAGGTATTCAAAGACAACCTATTGTACATTGCAATGGTCCTCAGTTTCAGTTCCTAGTGCATCAGTTATGTCAGGATGACAGCCTAGCAAACATTTCACATGTAAGGTTTCACAAAAGCCCAGTTATACTAGTTCAAATTGGAAACACTCTAAAAGCTAAGATGTTATACACTTACAGGAAATTCTAGTCAAACATGATCTAGATAAATAGAAATCTTTGGTTATCTTGAATACTGTTAATATGATGAATTAATGCTACTTTTCTTCCCCCACCTTCACCCCTTCTCACACAGATAAATGCACAATTAGGGTCTGATCTTCTATATTAAAATTCCCAAGCCAGAAAGGTCCTAAATATGTAAAGTGTTTCTGATAAAGGTATTACTTTTAATGATTTTAATATCACAAATTTATTATANCTAGACACATTTGTAATGGAATTAATTCATATGATCATTTAGCATTAGTAATTTGCCTCAAAATATCGTTGAGCATCACTGTTGAAAAGGAGTAATGTTCCACAGCAAGGAAAGAAAACGGTGGTTGAAATCTTATTTTTCATTTCTACTGAATTCCACTTGAAATATTGCAGTGAATATGTTTCCAACCAGTACCTGAGAACACTGTAGAGATGCAGTACCACAGCACTGGCCGGGCGTCAATCATTTCACTCGTTTGCTAACTCAGTGTAGTCTCAGAATGTCTGTTACCAACCTTGCCTTGTTTTCTGTTTTAATTACTAATGAATAAATTTAATATTTTAATTTTATTCTCTTAATGTTATCAAATGGTTAAATTTCAACTTCCTCCATTAAAAAATACAGTTTATTCAAGAAATATTATTTATTTTCTTAGATACTATAAAAAATATGAGTCCATAGGGACCAGCTGGCCATTCATTGCTGGTCCTTTGATTATCCTGCATTATCCACTTATCAGCCTTAAATATTAATATTCTGGAAGTTCTCTGTAGGGAGTCTAAAAAGCATATTAGCACTGAATTTTTCTGGAAAGGACTGAGAAAAAAGTTTTCTCATGGAACAGTTTCAAAACTGTTGGTCACAAAAAGCAAATAGATGATAGTTTTATGAGAACAGCAGATGTTTCTGCCTTTTTAAAGATCACACCTTAAATGTCATTCTTAATATTGCAAGCTTTGAGCATTTTGGTTTTGGTCCTTTTACTAAATCTTCCATGACTCTTAGATTTCTCCTAAATATTATATTGTTCTAAAACAATTCTAGATTTTCCAATAGCAACGTGTAATATGGAATAGAGACATTAGTTCATGCCTCCAAGTTTTACTCACATTTCTTAAGGGCACACTTTATACAGCTACAAAGGAATGATGAGTTTTAGTGTAATAATGTCAGCTCTCACATATTTTAATGATCTTAGCAAACTTCAATAAATTACACTTTTCCTCATTAAGCGACAATTCTTAATAGCGACAGAGGGAAGATAAAATTCAAGGAAAATGGAATTAAATAAACATAGTTCTTATTTTAAAGTGAGAGAAGGAGAGAAAAGCCATGAAATTCAAGGCCTGTTAGTTCAATTTCAGTTCCTAAAAAGTGGTAGAAGAAATAATCAAACACTTTAAACACTTACAAGATAAGAAAGTTATGAAGATGAGTGCCAGTGACAGTGGATTCATCAAGAACAAGTCGTGTCAAAATAATATTTTTTTTTCCTCATGATGATACAATAGGCCTTTTGGATACAGGAAAAGCAGTCATATTGTTATTGTGTTTCTCTTTAGAAAGCTGCCCAATGCTCTCTCTCATGACCTTTTGATAAGCAAACTAGGAAAATCCAGCAAACTGGATGGAATCAGGGAGCGTTGTTATTAACAGTTCACTGTCAGGGTGGACAAGGGTTTCAGCAGTGTTCCACAGGGGTCGGAGTGCATGCATTACCTTCTTTAATAATTTAGATAAAGAAACACAAAGTAGGGTTATTACATCTAGAAGCTGACGGACACCATGCTGAGAGAGCTGCAAATGCATTGTTTCAAAATAATCTCAACAGATTGAAGTCTGAAGAAAATTAGGTACAAATAAGGGCAAGATCTGCATTTCATGGTAGAAAAATTAACCAGTTCATTACAGAAGGGAAACAACTGGCAGAGCAATATATCCCATCAGTACCAGTGGCTCTGTCACAAGCTGAGCATGACAACATTTTATGTAAAAATGAAATTTTGACATTTATACAGATTATTTTTAAACACTCTTCTATCCTATTCAATACTGGAAAGACCTTCAGTGGAATATTACATCCAGTTTTGAGAACAGCATTTTAGGAAAGATATGGAACAAGAGAAACTCCAGATATATTAAGAAAAGAAAATTTTCAGTAAGTGATTAAAGGAAGCAGGCTGATTAGGTCCAGAGAAGAAGAGAATGTGGGGCAATATGACATATCAAAAATGTTGGAATCCAGGGCACAGGGAATGTTTTTCTGACAGGTTTAGGAAGCCCTGATTCTCAGCAGAACACTGCTTTTAACCTCTGTCCCGGGGAAAAAATTGCCAAGGCTTTGGGAGTTGGAGTATACAGGTGTGAATTTTTAGCAGTAGCAGTAATAGCTTATCACTGGGTGAAAAATCTAGGGTTTTAGGATTTTAATATGAGAGTGAATAGGGGACATGATGGAGCATTTTGGGTGTTGTCTCATCTCCTTCTTGTTCTTCTTCCACTCCATTTTCTGTAATATTGGTGGCAAAAGGTATTGGTTGGAGAAAGCAGTTGCATAGGTGCTACATGAGTAGATTAATAGAAGTTATTGGTAGAAAAGTAAAAATAAGATACGTGTTAGAAGGTAATTGGACTGATTAGCTTTAAAAGGCCTTGGTTTTGGGTGTTTGGGGTCCATTTTGTGCCTTGTTTCTCGTATGCTAAGTCTGGTGTGTAGACAGCGTGCTGAACTTAAGAGAAAAATAAACAACAGCCTGAAGACCAAGAAACAGAGAGTCCTGCTCGTTCTTCATCCTTGCAAAGAACTCACAAGGGAACCTTCTCCAAAAAGGCCCAGGTGGCAGGTTCCCAGCCATGTGGGGACCAACCAAAAAACCTCACCAAAAATATTAAAAGGTTAGAATAATAAGAAAGCAAAAGTTCTTATTTTTGGATTTGAGTTTAAAATAAACTGATAAAGTAGGCTTGGCTTGTGGTGAAACTGACCAGAGCATTTACTCAAGGTCTGAAACTATAAAAATCATGAAATAAATGTCTGAATTTTAAGTATAGATGTGAGGAGTAATGATATGAAATAAAAATCACATATAACAGTCTTCTAGTAAAGCGGTTAAAAGTGTCATTCTTCCTTAGACTTACATTCACACATTACTGCTTAATGTACTGTAATACTGATTCCATTAAAATGAGAGAAACAAACAAGAAAAATCAAACAAGCAAAAAAAAATCCCCAAACCAACCAACCATTATAAAAAAATCCAAAACATCAACCACAACCCAAATCCTCTTTTTTCTTTCAGTTTAAAATATTCAGAAACTCACAGTATTATGTGGCTGGAAGGGAAACAGAAATATTCCAGTTCTCACATCATAACCTGCAGAAAGCTGTCTGACAAGTTCTAAAAGTGATTCTGAATGAGATTTCAGTTATAACCAGACTGCTAACTCAAACACTTCTATGTCTGAGGTGAGCCCAGGGGAAATAGTAAGTCTGTGGAAGAAGTGATTTAGTTTTGCATTAGAATTCAAGGCTGAAAATCATACATCTGAAATCAATAGGAATTTTAAATTTAATTATGTCACTTTTTTGGTAATCTTTCTATTTTTTCATGGGTTTAAGCGACTCTTTTGTAAACATTGTTATTAAGTATTTATATAACCAGAACAAATACCGAGCATTATGAAGATACCAGTTTGATGTTCTCTCTTTCAACAACAGAGCCCATGCCCCCTTTCAGAAGATGAACTCCTCAAGCCTGCAGATAACAGTGACTGACAAAATGTCTAAGAATATCTGAAACTGTCAAGTCTTCACTGCGCTGCCAGTGCCAGATTTGCAGTGGGTAAGGAGCCATAAGACAGGCTGTTCAAAGCAGCAGCAGTGATTTACAGCTGCTGCTTTCCCTCCTCCCCTCTTTCATTGGGCTTTCCACTCTTTCTTCCTGCTTTTGATGGTTCTGACTCTGGAAACCTAATTGTCCTTTAACAGCAAATGAGTACAATTCTGTTCATTGATCAGCACCTGTCATTTCACACCCTCAAATAAGTTAAGAAAAGGGCAAAATTTTAACTCTGACTAAAGTTCTTCAGTGGTAAATATCGGGCAGGTGACACATTTTTTAAAAAAGGTTATGTGTTCGTCAACTGAAATCATATAATGATCTTTACAACTTATGTGACATCTCTACTGTTTCTACATATCTCCTTTGTTTCTTAAAACTTCCTGAAAGAAAAGATGTTCAGATCATTGCCTCCAGAAAACCTCTTATATTGTCAAATTTATTTCTGTTTGGTATCAAAAGTAGCTATTATCATGTTTATAATGCATCTTAATCACATTTCTGCCAGCTGAGTGCTACTTACAATTCCATTAAGGTGGCCACTAACAATACAGTTAAGACACATGCATAACTTTACAGGGATATTGCCACTAAAGTCAGTGAATCAATAGATGGCTTGCTTGTTAACTACAATTTTATGCCTTAAGAAGATTCTTAAATGCTTGCTTAAAAGAAAGGTTATAACCTGGATTTTTAAATCTGACTATATGTTATTTCATATTCCTCAAGAAAAGCTTGAAATTCCTTTTTCTTCAAGACCATTCAGAGATTTACCAGGTGAAATAAGTTATCATCATACCACTGTATCACTCAAGGACTGCACAACAATAATACTGTATACCAGCACCACTGTGTCTCAATATTTCATCAAAAAGATATAATAGGTAAAAATCTAAATATCTTTATGTATATTACCTGGTTGTTCCTGTAGAATAAGATTATCCTTGTCAATAAGGATACTATTGATAGTAAAGAAGAATGAGTTAGTTTATTTTCCATGTAAGGAAAAGTCCATTTGGCAATGTCTTGTAATTTCTAGAGGTATTAATTACCATGTCCTCTTCATATACATGCAAAACTCAAATGCTTCAGTAACACAGAAGAGTCTTAAACCAGATACAAAAAGTGATACCATGTTATTTTTTCATCTATTTTAAGAGGAAAAAAACCAGCCAAGGGAACAGGAATGACAAGGAAAACAGAGCTAACAGAGGCAGGCATCAGACACAGCAGGTTGCTCAGTGTTTTTAGAGTTCTGCTTGTATATAGTCTGTGCACTCCTTCCAGGATAGCCAGGGATTTCTGGGAATTCCTGGAGGAATGTCAGGGTACCTGTTTAATCAGGAAAAAGCAACCACGGGGCCTGTGACTTCCAGCAGCTTGTAATGAGGCTATTCATGATCAAAGGGTGCTTTGAGCTTTGAGCAAGGAGAGACAAGTATCTGTTCAGCAGGTGCTGGGAGACGAGAGTTTAAGGGCCAGCCCAGCGTGAAGTTCCCAAAGAAGCATTTTCTGCAGATGATGTGCAAAAGCCTTCTGGAAATCCTGCTGCTGAGGGGGGTATTTGTGTGTCACAGCATGTCCCCAGCACACACCAGAGCAGCTACCCCAGCTGCTCAGATATCAGATACCAAGCTCCCAAGGGATGATGATGCATCCCTGCAGGCCCCATACTGAGGGGGCATCCACCAAGTAGAGGGGGGCTGTGACAAAGCAAGGGCAAGAAAGCTCTGTGCTTATTTGCTGCAGAAATGGAGACTTGCACCATGTCCAAGCCAGAGACTTAACAAATGCAGGAGAAAAGTTCCTTCTCTGATGCAAAAGGGTCAGTGTGGTGGTAGCAGACAAGGTGCTGAGTCTGAGCAGCACGTTGAGGTGAGACCACAGCTGGAGCACTGTGTCCAGTTCTGGGCTTGACAGTAAGACACATACACATACTGGAGTGAGTACTACAGAAGGTCACAAAGATGGTAAAGGAGCGTCTTTTATGCAAGCAGAAGCTGAGGAAGGACTTTTTAGCTTGGAGAAGGGACCACCTGAGAAGGGAATCTTATATCAGCATGTATAAATAGCTTGAGTGGAGGCAGGCTCTTCTCAGTCATGTCCAGAGATAGGTCAAGAGGCAATGAGCGCGTACCAAATCGGACCAAGTTATGTTTAAGCATAAAAAACACAAACCTTTTAGCGTGCAAGAAGCCAAACAGTGGAATAGGTTGCTCTGAGAGGTTGAGTAGTCTCCATCCCTGGAGATATTCCACATTCAGCTGAATGCAGACCTGAGCAAGCTGCTGCTGTAGCTATCTACTCTGAGCAGAGAGGGCTGTACTAGACATCTCCAGAGGATCAGCCTGGTTTTGGGAGCAGAAACTTTCTGAGATCTAGTGATCCCAGACTTTCAGAAAGTTGCAAATGATCAATCACAATGACATGATATTTGCAACCATTTGGCTGCACCACCAAGCCAGGAGAGGTGTAAGAGTCACAGGCAATGTTTTTTGATGACCCATTTCCTACAAAAAGTACCAAACAAGGAACATCGGAAAAATCAACCTAATGTGTTTCATGAGCCTCATCCTTAAAAACAAAGGGATATTGTGATACTATGCATGTATTTTCTTATGTGTGACCCTGTACAATGCAGACTACACAGTCCTGAATAAGAATGGAAGATGACCCATGAAACACCTGCATTATTAATTGTTGTCAGTCTGGTCAAAAGGCTTCAGGAGCTCAGCCCTCAATAGCATTATGTTGGAGGAACTAATAAAGAGTCAGGCATTTAAAAAATTGTACCTGGAGTCAAGGCACTCATGATACGCATTACTTTTGCATTTATTCTGGCATGGAAATTTATAATACTTTCTCTTTAGAAGTAAGTAAGGTTGACTAATAAACTAAATAGCTGCAGATATGTGTAAATGGAAACAAATATTCTCTCTGTAAAAAGGCAGCTCTAGACTATAATTAGAAACTAATAAGTCATTTTCTTCTAATTTTGAAAGTGTATAAAACACAGATAATATCACAGCCAAATGAAGTTTACAATGACTCTTGCAGCTACAGTGGAGCCAATGGAGGAGGAAGGAGAAAATACAATACATGTAGGAGGTCCAATGAAATGTAAAAAAAATGCACGTAACACAGAGACAGTGAAAGCCTTTGTTACAATTTCACAGATCTTGTGTGTTACAGATGGAGGTATTTTCTAGCCTTAAGGATTCTATGATTCCATGATAATGCACAAAATATTCCCAGAAACTAACATAAGTAATTTTAATTAAAAGAGACAAATTTTTTCAGAAGTGCTACTTTTTAAAAGACATGCCTGCCAGAATGAGATTGGACAGGTAAATGTGGAAAATTGCACAAAAATTATATAACTTTAGGATATACACAGTGGAATGGGCTGCAAAAATCTTCTGTTAGTCATTTTTCTCATTCCTGTGAACCCTTTTAGGATCCATTTAGTAATTAATTGCTGTCCTCACTAGATGTTAAAATTGCAACAGAAATCTACAGAATAAATCGTGCCAGTGCAAACGAGGCAGTGATTGGCAGGCCTTTCTTAATTATGGCAGTAGGCTTAGCACTTGTGTTAATCTGAAATTCATTAACATGTCTCCAGATACCACTAGTTAAATCCAGTTTGCCAACAGGCAGAGTCAGCTCTGAAATGAGTGCTTCAGAACCTTGTTTATTGCCTGCTGTCCTCTGAAAAAAAATCTCTGAGGTCAGGTTTCCTGACATATTGTTTGACTGGATTCCCAAAACAATTCCATTATATTCTAAAGAGGGAACTCTGAACACACAAAACCTAGAATGAGGCTTGTGCCAAAATCACTTATCTACAAGTAAATCTCTTATTTCTTCAAACAGATTCTTAATTCTTCTTTTTATACTTTATTGATGTGGTTTTTCAGGCTACATTTTCATGATCAATAGTTATTCTACCCATATAGAAATCTCTGTAGATGAAACAGACAGAAATGCAAATAAGGATAAAAGCTACATAAATTTTTCAGAAATGGATCATGCCAAAAGTCCTGGTGTCTTCCTTTGACAGACGTTATTTACTTATTTACAAGGAAAGCCTGACAGATACAATCTCTCTGGATTTCAGAAATGTATTCCACAGGAGATGACTGATTAAAATTGAAAAGGTGGGGATCAGAAGCCAGACTCCAAAGTGGATCAAAAAGGAGATCAAACGAGTTGTGCTGAAAGTGTCCTGGTATTGATAGGTTTCCTGTGCAGTTCTTCAGAGTCTATTTTGGAAAATTTTAGTGTTTTCACCAGTGACTGTGACCTCAAAAAAAAAAAGTCCCTTTGGGACATATATGCACTAAAGAAATGTAACAATAGCATGAATATGGATGGGATGGACTGGTAACACGGAATGAGATCAAACACCATATGGCAGAATTTGGGTAATCTTAGGGACTAAAGCAGTAAAAATAAGATTATATGTGTATCTTGAAGCATTTGCAGGCTAATAACAGGATCTTTGCTCAGAGTACATAGTGACGGTGTTTCTAGAAACAAGAGAAGAGAAAATGTGTAACAATTCAGACTCACATTAGAGTCCTGCCTTTCTCTTCAGTCTTTTTCTTCAGGCAAATTAAGGATTTATAACCTACCTTTGTAATGTCATAAAATTATTTTTATCTCTAATATAATTACATTGGGATACACTATATTATGCAAACTTTTCTCCAGTCTTATTGTGTAGACCTTCCTTATTACAATGCCAGAGCACTAAATCTTGCAATGATTTTATATAGACCTCAGATCCCTGAGTAGGCCATCATATAAAGCCATGAAAGACAACCTGTCATTAAACATTTTAATTAATCTCTTCTAAATCCAGCATCCAGCTTTCTGCATACATCTTCATTCTTTTTTCTTTTTCACTTGTATATCAAATGATTTTGCATATATTTCTTAGAATATGCTGCATTTTTTCTTGGAAGTGCTTGGTCATTTCGCACTGTGTGGACAGATGCTGCAAAGATGGAAAGGGTGAATGCTACTGAACAATGAATTATATAATTCTTTTCCCCATCTCATTTTTCTAGATATAATTATCAAGGTTTCTCCCTTTCTTAGCAGACTGTTGACAAATGACAACTAAAAAATAACATTATCTCATTGGGCTCCCCAGAGCCTCCAGAATTAAACAGAAGACTCCTCTACCACACTCAGTCCTTTTCCCTAGGTAACTTCTCCAGTTTGCTTAAGTTCCACATAATAAATAACTTTGTAAGTACTGTTGCTTGTTCCCAAGCACTTTTTTTTTTGTTTAATGTTCAGTTCCCCAGCCTTGTCAACCCCTGTCACTTACTATCAAAATTACTTTTCTAAATGTATTACAGACACACAAATGTCTGCAATTACATTTTTTATCCACCGATTCTTCCTACCAGTTTTGGTAGGCTTTTTATGACCTATTTTATTTTTATTTTTCCTAAACTGTTTCTTTTAATCTTGCTTTCCCTTTGTAAGCTTTGAAAACGGCAAATTATTTTCAGTTTTAAAGGTATTTTCATACTGTTATAATTTAAAATTTTGTTTCACAAGATGCATTTAAACAATCTTCTTTAAGATCAACAGTTTTGTCTGTAAGGAGATTTTAGCATTTGGTTATGTCTTAATTAGCCTATACAATCTCTGTGCATGCAAGGAAAAATTCCATGTTGATTGCTTTTCCTTTGATTGCTTTTAAAGCAGACACAAAAAAAGTCTAATTTTATTAAAAAATAATTTATGGTTATTATTACTGCATTTGTTACTGATAATTAGATTAATATCTCTCTGCAAATTAGTGTTATTATATGACTTTTGCATATATTCTAAGTTATTGCCATTTCTTTTTTTATTTGGTAGACATCTTTCAGGTGATTTACAATAAAAACTCATCACTTTATTCCTAGCTTCTATCCTCCAGCTCATATTTTCTCCAGAAAAAAACAGAATAATATTGCAGTCCTCTGACTTGTTTTTGGAAATAGATAATCAAAACTCACAGAGTTTTATAGATCTTCTCTGTTGTCATTGGAGGCATCTACACAGAACAATTCATCTGGCATATTTTAGAGAATTAACTGATGAGGCAAACCATGCCCCAGTAAATGACTTTGTCACCATTCACTCTAAAAGCTCTGTAATCAACTAGTTCATGTGTAGACAGCTGCACCCATCACATCTAATGTGAAACAAATTGAATTCTATTCCTACACTGTTTGGCTATTTGAATAGCTAAAGTCTCTATGCTCCTGTATTATTCCATTTCTGTACTTGCCCCCTCTTCCACATTATCTAGTTGTCTGACACACAAAATAAGGCAAACCCAATTCATCATAGTAGTTTTGCTATGACCTTTCACAACACTAAGAAAAACTGCACCTTTTATCACCTACATCATCATGTGTCTGTACTGTTTCTGTTATTTCTCATGGAGAAAAACAAAAAAAGCAATACCATATAAGTAGTCCTTGTCTCTAATCTGTGTACTGTTCAATATTTGTAGTGTGTCAATCTGCTGAAGTTATAAGCCCTTCTGTTTTTCTGTGTATAAGCTTATTACTTTCCATTTCCTAGCAACAAATCATATGGTTCAGGCACAGGCTTGTGACCCTGTTTTATAGGAATCATGTTCATTTTTTCTCACCCTCAGTGCTTTTTCCACAGTCTTCTATTATTGTCAGGTTTCATCATCCTTCAACATTTCCCTACTCAGAAACCCTCTTGTTACACATCTGTCCAGCAATTCATACCAAAATATGACCTCATACCTATTTAATACTCCATTAGAAACCATTATCAATTCAGGACCATGAAGATAAAAGATTTACATTTTCAGAATATTTTTTTTCATTGATCTGGTTGTTATTGTTTCTGACAGAGAGATCTCCGAGGGAGGACAAAGAAGCAATTGTAGCAGTAGCAAGGAAGAAAATCTGAGAATTTATAGCCATCTTTACAACTTTAGAAATGGCAGAAGGACATACAAAATCAAGAAAATAAAGGTAGACAGATCTGTATTAATTTTTCATATATGATCCTTAATAAAAGATCTATGTGTAATCTCTGAAGACACTGAGCCCCATGAGAATTATTTCCTTTTATGATCACCTCCCACTGTACATGGACATTTACAAGGTCTGTGTTATCATAGACTCCAAGGACTTCACAATCTGAAAATCATCTATATAAAACAGGATGACATTTTTACGAGACAAGGAACAATAGGAAGGGCCGGACTCCAGATGATGGTTTTAGTGACCAAAATCTGAGTTGAATTTAACTATCTAAGAACTGTCCACGTGGCACCGATTTGCATCTCTAAGCTACTGAAGTACCAGCATTTACACCCCCCTTTTCAGAGGCTCCTTAGCCCAACCAGGGAGGCACACAGCTTCTTCTTCACCCACATTGCAGCTTGGATCCAAGAGGGAGAGGCACGCTTATTTTTTGCCTATTCTGATCTGAAATTGACATTTATATTGTCCCCTCTGGACAGAAATCAAGAGAAACGCAGCTACAAACTCACAGGGATCCTGGATGCTGAGGGAGGCAACTCTCAGCTCTGCTGTCACAGCAGCACCTCGGCACAAGGGAGCCCTGCCCAAACACAACAGCCAGTTGTGTCTATGTACCATGCAATAATTCACTAAAGCACTGTATCTAAATCATACCTTATCCCTTCATATTTGCTGTGCAAATTGATGTATGCATTAGGAACTTGAATTAACAACTTGGGTTTAGGAACATCTGCTTCAACATTACTTTCTTTATTTTACACGTTCCTCAGAATTTTCTGTTTCGCTATACAAGATTTAGAAGAATTCACTTATTAAAACAAGAAAATTGTTAAAACCATGTGCGTTTTATCCCTGAGTAAGAAAGAAACCTTGCCTAAGCACATTGTGCATAAACAATATCCCTTGCTGGTAAGAAATGACGAAAGTGACAAACAGAAAAAATTATCAGTGTTTGAGCTGCAATTAGTCCATGCATAAAGGAGGATCAATACAACAATTTGTAACTATCAAAAGCTGGAGCCTTTAAAAGCCAGCTGGCTTGGCAGAAACCTTCCCACAGTGGCTGTATGTCAATATAAGGATTATTTTCAAGCACCCTTAGTTGTTTTTCTCTAACATGATAAGCAGTGGACTCTAATATCCTGAGGCTTTCTCTTCAGATCTCTGGGTAGGACTTGGAAGAACCACACCAGAAACTGCACTAAATAAGCCTTTAAAGTTTGCACAATCTGGCATGTTTTGAGGAATCTAAGTGCCCTGTAGCTGCATATCCTGCATGCAGATGATGACTTGAGGTTCCATATATCATTTTTGCCTTCCCGTAAAGTGCATAACAATCATGCCAAAAAGTGGGACACAGCTACCATAACTGGCCATATTATGAGTTGTGACTTGATGCTACCTAGGGATATATTTATAAAATGTGATTATGTGTGACACAGGAGCACTGCCAATTCATTTTTGTCTCTCAAATCAGGATCAAGCTATATTGGAGCAAGTCCAGGGTAGTCCTTGGGTAGCTGAAGAATTACACAGGAAAACCAAACATTGATCCTGACAAACTCCTGAGCTGGAGTTCAGGGTGAGCAATAATGTATCTTCTGTGATTGTATCTGTTTTCTTGGCCTTCAAAAGAAAGAAATCTATTGCTTAGGTCTCCATAAGATACAGAATTTTGCATTTTTTCTCATCTTAAAGAGTTTGATGAGTATATGTATGGCAAACCTTGAGAAAAAATAAATTCTGAGCAGGCAGCAAAGTGTACGGGTATATATATGTATATAGCTACTTCCTTTCCACCAAGTCTGTACAAACTCTGTACTCTGCCTGCCACAAGTAAGCACAAACTCCCTTGTCTTTCCACTGAAAAACAAAGAGCTCCCAGGGAAATATTCACTTAGTGAATGTCAAAGACTATCTCTTACTGTGTGTCTTAGGGTGATTTTATCATGTTTGTGTCCCCAGCCATCTGTTTTGCTTATGCTAGATACTGAGTCTCATGCTTTTAAGATTAGATTTGAGAGTGAAACGGTGGAGAAGGAAAAGCACTGGAATTTTTTCGCAGCTGTATTCAAAAACACAGAGATAAGAGCTTCAGCTCTCTTTCTCTCAGTGAGTGTTGTCTGCAGCACAGACAGCGGGAGAGAACTCTCCTTTGCTTTTAGTTAGTTTTTTTGGCTAGCTGAGGCAGAGAAATTTCCCAGACTGTGGCTTTTCTTCTTCTTGGAACTGTTCAACGGTGCTCTGGACAGAAAACCCAGAAAAACACCGGGAGCTCACGCCGGTGGCCCACTGGGGCCGGGATGCGGCATTCCCAGCGCAGGAGGGACTGACAAGAGACTGAGCGAGCCGAGCTGCAGCCCACAACAAGGACTCTCTCTCTCTCTGAATTTGCCATCTCTTCAGAACAATGAGAAGTTCCACTGTTTAATATTATTCATTTCTCATGTTTGTGAATACTTTGCTTGTTAAATAAACAGTTTTTTCCACTTCTCTCAAATGAGATTTACCTCCCAACCCTGTTGGGGGAGAGGCCGTTTCAATCTGCTTTCTAGAGGGACGCCTTTGAAAGTTCTCTCCCTAAATCTGCCCTAAACCCGAACAAATACACTGTGCCACCCTTCTACTCCTGCAAATAAACATATGTGTCAGAGAGCACATCTATAATCTCAGGATATTTTGTATGTTATTAGGAAGCTTTCCAAGCTCTTAGGAGCTATCTTCCAGTATACAGCAAGTGCAACAGCCAAACTCAAAGCCACATCTAACTGACTGGATGATACCCATAATAAAAATAAGTAAAAAAACCAAAAAAGTAATAAAAATAAAAATAACTATTTTCTGTCTGTTTTCTTGCCAGTTGACCTGGATTTTGGTTTTTCTTATCTTTTTAAGAATCCTTTAAAGCTGTCAATGTGATGACTTTTTTACAGCTGGTGCCCAGAATGTCTGATGAACACTGGTATTCCAGACCAAATAAAATAAACACTAAATTTTCTCTTGAATGTAGTACGGTTGAAACTTTATAAACCTAGTGTTCATAAACATAATATTTCTGAGATTTTCTGGTTAGAATATATATTTTTTTCCTTTTTTCAACTTAACAATGAACAGGTAAAATTTAATATCTTCTTCTCAAGAAATATTTGTGCAAACTGATTATGTTGCTCCATTTCAGAATGTGAAATAAAAAGGGTGAGTCAATTCAATTCAGTTAAACACTCACAATCTCACAGCATTCAGGTTGGCCCATTGGGTTTTAATTCTTCCAAGCATTGGAAACTTCTGAACAGTAGTAACTAGAATCAATTTCTGTTTGCTGTGATATTTGAATGTGATTGTGCTTGTAGGACAAGATCACAGATTAAAGATAAAATTATTGCAATTATCCTCTAAGAACATTTTTCCTTCACTAATTTAACGTGAATAGATCAATTTTCTACCTCTTTATTATTTGTTATATTGGTGAATTCCAGTTATAAATATATTGAGCAACTCTGAATCCTTATTTGCTTTAAGTTAAAACATGTGGGAAAATGTTACAAGGAGATATGTAGTTATTATGTACCTAGAATTACAAATACAAAAAGTACTGCAGGAACAGACATAACATTTTGGGTCCAGTCTCTTCAACATAAAACATAACATGCTATGTGGCCAAAATTATTTGATACATTAATCCTCAGAAATAATAAGAAATACTTCATTTGTTGGGTTAGAGAAGCTTCTAAGATACACTATCTTCCACATAATTAATATTTAATACTAATAGATATGCTTTAACCAACCATTGAGAACACCTCTGACTCACAGCTGACTGCAGGAAATACAGAAGTAGGTGAGTGTCTATGGTGCCTAAATGCAAATGAACAGGCTTCTCTCTGTTCAGCCTTGAGAGGTACCAGCCTTCCCCTTTTGCATTAAAAACAAGACACTTACATTGGAATTCACCAGCTACAGAAACAGGAAACCAGCTGGCCTGTAAGGGATGAACTGAATCCTGTCTCTTTCCTCTTGAATACCTTGCTTAGTTTCCTCAGATTCTCCCTGGTTTTGCTTAAGGTCACACCTGGTAACAGGTTCTAACACCTCTAACTTGGATCCAGTACTCCTTTGATTATACACCTGAACTTGGTTGATTACATGTCCCTAGAGCAGAAAAACTAAACAGTGCCATCTGACGATGTCAGTAATGTCTATTAATTTTAAAATTATTCTCTCCTCACTGTAATTTCTATGCTACAGTATTTAGCCTACATGATTTCACTGCCATTCCTAATATAAAGAAATTGTTATTTTTCTCTTTCTATTAGAATGTAAGATTTATCAAGACAATTTCACTGACAGTGACCCTCCAAAAGAATTACTCTATTTTTTGAGTTTGTCACTTATAGGCCATAACTAGATATAGATAGATCACTTTTTACATAAATGATTTATAAATGCAGTTTATTTATACTATCAAATGCCATTAACAAAATATTTTTCCCTTTTTTCTTCTATATTCTCTCTAATGTGTCTTATTTCATTTTTAAGTAAATGTTGCAAGAAAATAAAAAAGGCTTATATTATTCAGTTGCAGAGGTATTAAAACCAATCCACTTCCCTTCACATCTGTCCTGATGGCTTGCAAAACAGTTGTATTACCAAACAGGTCATAAATCAACAAGTGGGAAAATTAGAAAGTTGTAGAAACATTCTCATTTTATTTGATAGATTTAAGAAGAGACTTTAAATCTAAACATTCAAGTTAGGAAGCTTTCCAAGGTATTGTTTTCCTCAAAACATGTGTCAGACCTTCTTGTTAATAAAGGTAAGGATATCTGAAGTGCTTAAAAATGTTACACAACTGAAAATGTGATGTTTCTTACACAGAAAAAAAGGTAAAAACCCCCACAATTCCTTTGTACTCAGATATTTTTTTGCTTGGAATGACAAGGGTTAATTTGCTCTGCCTCTTTGCTTCAGCTTGAGTTTTTCACTTGATCATATTATAAAGGATATATCTGAATATCCTTACCTATCAGGAGATGTAAATCAATTTTCATTGAGTAATGAGAGTAAATCCTTTATCCTCATGCCTTACATATTAATTATTAAAATACCTTATGAATTAGACCTTGTTTCTCAAAACAGAATTGACCTCAGTCAAGTTCTGCATCATGAATTTTGTATGTGGAGCATATATATTGCTCAGTTAATCAGTACTTAAGATCTGTACATAAGCAAAAGCACAGCTATAAATTGCACTTGCTTTTAGGTTCTACATTCTAATTTCACACCAATAATTTTCATAATCACTGATTTTAATCACATGGATTCGTGGTGTACCTCAGAATCTCAGCAGCCCCAAGCTCTGCTTACTGCACCTGCTTACATTATGGCTGTACATTACTTAAATCCATTAAGAGTGATTCAGATCACTCTGCAATTTTAGTTTCTTGTACAGCCAAGTGGATTAATTACATTAAAATAATTAGCATGCCAAAGCAGAATTTATTTGAAATAATTCCCTGCTAATTCCCAATAATAAGTTAACACTGGTAACAACTCTTTAATTCATTTAACATAAAGGCTCGGGAAACTAGACATCAGGATTCTTTGTTAAAAGTGGTGTGCCATAGTCCCCAATGCATTTGCAAACCAAAACAGACACCTGTGAAACTATGACAAAAGTACATCAAAAGAATTTTGAATTGAATTTTATGAATTCAGCTCTATGTTTAAGCTTTAGCCATGTTTTCAAATATTTCTCTGTACCACCAAGATTTCTAAAAATATTACATACAATTATGACATGTGATGTAGGTATGACAGGAAAAACATCACAGATTTTAACAAAACTCCAGCAGACATTCTCTCTGTCAATCCTACTTCTGCAACTGAAAGGTGTATCTATTTTTTTTAGCACAGTACAAATTAGTGAAACTAGATTTGCTACCACAGTGAGTCTAGCAAGGTCAGCAGAGTTCCACCCTTCCCAACTCATTGTTAATCTTATTTTTCCATGTCTGATCTCCTCATCTGCTATTATCTCACATTATACTTAGATAGTTTTTTGACCCTATCAGAATATGGTACCAGTGGCATCCTATGGTCCTAAGTGTATCTGACAGTAAAAAGTTCTAAATTATGAGCTGCCTATAAGAACCCATAACTTGCAAAAAAATGCAAGACGTGACCAGTTTAAACTATTTTTAAAAGGTTTTTTTTCTCTATGGATAGTTGTAGACTCTAGAGGAGGAATTTTAAAAACCTGAGTGAGGAGCATAGCACCAGCACATTTTAAGTGGTACATTTAGTTCTATTGTGCTTAATGCCTCAAAAAACGTCAAAACTTATCAGCCTGAAAGTGCACCATTTTAAAGCTTCTGTTTTAATGATAAATAATGATTTGAGAATGCAAATTTTGTACTCAGTGAAAGAATAGAGAGGTGTCAGCTTTCTTGAAGAAAACATTTAAAACAGTCTGAGCTGAATATTAAGTCAAGAGAGTTTTGCATAGATTGATGTCTTAGCAACTTCAAAAGATACCAGAAGATTAATTTTGTAAACAGATGATTCCACAATAATGATTCTCTAGAGGGTTCAAACTTCTTTGTGAAAAATCTCATTCTTCTGGGGTTTCTTTAAATGTTCTGTATATATGCTATTTTCTCAGGAAAAAAAAAATTACAATGTAGAGTGATCATTAATTTTTATTTTAGTAGACAACTTATTTTGAATTAGCCTGCTAGATTCTGTTCTTTTATTCTCATTCTCTGGTATTATTCTGCCCTTTCAGGATGAATTTTTTTGATGTCCTCTTTGTAAATGGGGTTAATGCTGCAGTGTGTCTCTGTATGTTCAGCCAAAATTAATCTTTTCTCAAAGGCATTAAATTAACATATCTAAAAAACAAATAACAGCAAGGCTTTCTCAGCCACTCAGACTATGAAATTAGTTCCAGAAGAATAAAGTAAAACATTGTAAAGCAGGGTTAGGTGATAATATTTTTCTTTCTTTCAAGCCCAGATAACGTTATAGAATCATGGCAAGAGTGAGGTGGGCAGGCAGCTGTAGAAATCATCTAGTTAAACCTCTCTTCTTAGAGCAGGCTCAGCTAGAGGAGGCTGCCTGTGTCCAGCCAGGTTTTGAGTGTCTCCAAGGAAGGAGATTCCACAACTTTTTTTAAGTAGCCTGTTCCTGTGTTATTGTAGATTTGTCACAAAATCGGAGAAAGCAACAGAGTTGCTGTACTTTGTCCAGAGAATACCAAGAAAAGGTTGCACACTTAGACTATATTTCAAGTCTTTTCTTCACTAGGAGAGGGAAGTGATGTTGCAGTGACTTCCTGAAGAAGCAGAAAACATTTACCTAAGCATTGATGGCAAAGGAGAGTCAGTGCTTCCATCTATTCTCTGCTCCATTCTCAATCATCCCTGCTTGCATAAAAAAAGTCAAATTACCAAGCATCCCTATTACTCCACAGGATAAACAGCCCACCAAAGCAAATAAGTTGTCTATTTTCAAGTATGTGAGTAGAGGTCAAGTGCTGCCCTTACCTTTATAAGTGTATAACTCATATTGTAATATCTGTAAATACATTTTGTTACAGAGTTGCATTTATCCCTAAAAGTTCTACAATGTGTAAATGTAAATATAAGTATAAATACAAATGTATGACTAAAGAAAACAGCAATTCTACACTGCCTATAAAGAGAGAGTTTGGGAGGAGAAAGAGAGACACACACACTCAAAAGAGGTGGTGGGAAGAGAGATGTATTCCCATCCAAGAAACAGCACTGTATCCATGCTGCAATTCTTTGCCTGCAAGGAAGTGCAAAGATAAATCTTCTTCTTAAAATCAAAACAAAACCACCTTTGAAACACTTCCATCCACTGGAAATGCATGCTCAAGTCCTGCTCCTGTTAAGTGATGAGCACTTATGTTGAATTCAACAAAACACTTCTCATGAGGTACTCAGCACATGCCAAGGAAAAAACTCTCATAAAACACCTGCTTGTTTTGTAGACAGAATAATGAAGTTAAATAGAATGAGAACACTAGAGTAATGTGATGGGAGAACATATTGAATCATGCCACAATTATACTATTGTGCATATCACCATTTATATACCTAATTAACAGAAAAACTCTTCTCTTTATAAAACTTTAAACACAAGTTTTGCATAAATATCTCATTTGGATATAAAAGAGTGATAGGAAAATTTTTTCAAATGTGGCAACATATTAAAATAAGAACATCTTAAATGATAATATTCACTTTTTGCCTGGGATAAAGAAAGATAAATAGAGCCATGAAACTTTCAAAAGTTGATCAAAGATTATATTCATTGACCAAAGAAACAGATGGGGTGGTTATGGTCTACTAAAAGTAACCATCAAGAACCCAAGGTACTAAGAATGCCATATCTCAGAACACTGCTTTTTTATTTTCATTTAAAAACCACTTTAGATGTACACAGTAATAAGCTGTAATAGTTACATGTTAGAAGTTTCTTTTCCTATTAAATTAAATTCATTCTAAAACACCCATTAAAAATGAAAACAAATTGAGTCTAGAGACCATTCTTTCCTAGCTCTGCTATGAAAAACACAGGCAACAGTCAAACAGGAATCTACAGTCAGAAGTAACTCCCATCTTGTGTACAAATAAATTTTTTTATTTCTATTCCCAATCAAGTTCTATCCTGTTTAAAATCATGATGAACTATGGGATTTTCTGCATTTAGCATACAAGTGAAAGAATATCTAAGCAGAAACAAATGTCTTATCAATCACATCAGTTCAGTGTGCGCTGGTGGTTATGATCACCCTTCAGTCATGAGGGTGTCATGGAATATTACACAGATGAATCCTTCAGGGAAGCAAACCTTCATAATTTTTAAATTAAAATAAACTAAGTAAACAAAAAAAATACTCTTCAAAGTGATTTCTTGCAAACAAAAGCAAATCAGTTACTCCAATAAACAGAAAAATGTGTGTTTTCTCACCCTTGCAAATACCCTCCCTAAGACAGACAGAGGTCCTTCAGAATACAGATCACACTTTGTGAGGTGAAAACCACTAAGTTGAATGTGTCAGCATATTAACTGGACTTGAACCTACTCACTACCACATGAGTGAAGAGGGATATACTGAATTGAGGTGAGAAGTTGGTTTAATATGCATAAGGATAGGATCATGTGGGGAATTAATTTTGAAGGAAAGGAAAAACTGCCTGTCTCAAAAATGCCAGTTACTTCTTGATATATATATTTTTTTTTAACTGTGAATATGATTATATATTGTAACTGACTACTCAGAGAGAATTTTGGAGGATTTTCCATCCCTGTAGATATTTAAAACGTGGTTGGGCATGGTCCTAAATAACCTGATTATGCTGATCCTGAACAGAGGGTTGGAGTAGGTGGAGGTCAATGACAGCTTCAGATGGGCTATGATGCTGTGATTGCTAGGGTAGAAAAATGGTATCTTGAAAGGCTAAGAAAGACAGGGGTTTCCTTTCATTTATCAGTTAATTTTTAATATAAGACACTATTACTGATTGAAGCTAGGATGGACATCAAAAGTGACACACAGCATTACTGTTTGCTCCCAGCACAGGAAGTCCTGTAACCTATGAAAAATATTCACCTCTGTCAGACACAGCAGTAGTGCTGCCCTGAAGAACAGGAATTGTGGATTAATAGGAAAAGGCAAAGTGTTTAAGACCATCTTCTCCTTATGCTTCTGAATGCATGACTAAGAAAACAAAATGTTTGAGCATATAACACACCCAAAAAATTGGTACATTGGTACATAACATGGACTAACCTAGTACAGAGAATATTTAACCTATCCCATAGGACAGGAAGTTAACCTCAAATAAATGTTTCTTTTTCTTCCTTCTTTTTTTCCCCCTCTCTTTCAGCATATCACTGTTTCAAAATCAAATACATTTTCCTTAGTGTCCAGAATGCTTTCATCTCCATTTATTCCCATACTTAGAGTCAGCAACAGAAATTATGACAGGTATTGATGAAATATAATTATCTAGGGAGTGGAAGCTTTCATATAAAAATGCACAGCTTATCTTATTATGCTAAACTTTCATGCTCACCAAATGAAAATAGATCACTTTGTGCTTTAACAACACAGACCCAGAAAAACACCTACTGGAAATGTAGGTAATTATCACTCAAACCTTACGATATGCTGCCTACCTTTGTCATCATCACAATATTTTCCATTTTCCAGCAACCTACTACATTCCAGGTGTTCTTTAAAATCACTAAAGAATCATTTAGACTTTTAACTTTGTATTCCTGGAGGAAGGGATTCTCTTTTCATGAAAATTGCATAGGAAGAAAGAACTGTGAACTATAACCAACATTTGTATCAACCAAGTGGTCTGGTGTATTACCTAAAGCAAAAAAAAGCTTCCACTCAGAAGTTTAATTCAAAATGACCTTGTTCTTTTTCCAAAAGTGCTTGCAGCTGCGGTCATTGGAATAAATTGTAATAGAGAGTGCTTCTCTCTGCACAGTTAGAAGGCATGTGTAGTACATGAATTACCACCAAGTAAGGAAAAAAATCCCAACCAAAACAAAGTAGATTATTCCATTTCTTTGTAAAATAATGGCAAATATTGTTTATAATAATTATGACTTCTAATGAAATAATTTGGGGTTTTGGCAATTTCATTTCACCATGAAGTATGTGCTACACATTTCAAATCTACCTTCATCAATTAATCCTGTTTATTATTGGCTTTTACTGTTAACAGCATAAGCACCTGTAACTACATTTTCCCAGCAGGCAGAAACCAGCTCCACAGAATATTATGTAGTGTTGTTTAAAAAATATATATTGTAGTTGTATTAAAGCTCATTAAATTACTGAGTCAAAAACAATGAAATGGAAAATAATTTGGAACTGCTAGTGAGTGTTTTAATTGAAATTTAAATATGTAAATTGAAAGTAATTTCAATAATTGCTTATGTAAGGAAATTATTAATTAATTTTAGAAGGAGACTTTCAAAAGGGTATTTTTTTAAAATTCTTTCTCTTGCAAACACATAAGCAACCACCGTCAAATGATTTTTACTCTGTCAGTAAGACTGTATGAGTCCTCAATTTGTTTCCATAATAGCAGCTTTTCACTGGAATATTTTGATCTACGGATTCATATTTTTAACATCTGCCTCTTTTGGGAGCAGCTTAATGTTATGATGAAAAATGTTAAGATGAAAAATACACTAGAGGTTTCAGAGCAGGTGAAAAAACTCACAGTTCTGATTAAATGAGAACTGCTTCTAAACCTGTTTTCCACTGTGCCTTAAAGTGTCCTATATAAAGAATAAAACCCAACGTGTCACTTATGGAACATTTCAAGAAGAGAGGGGCAAAAAAAGAGTACATGTAACTTACCATTAAAATTTACTGCCCGGATATAGCTAAGTAGCTCTTTACCATCAGTGGTGCTCATCCTTGGGCACAGGCCAATATACCCAGGACAGAGATCTTTATGCATGTTGTGCAGGGCATAGGCCATGGAATACACTGCATCAATGACAAACTGAACTTTTCCTTCTTGCTCATAGGCCGAATCTCTCGCAATTCTTTCTAAGCCTGCGGAAGAAAGAGAAAGAGTTTACTTCGACTTTTGTGTGCACAAGTGTGTACCTGCATGAGCACCTGCATGCAAAAAAAGTCACACTGGAGCATAAATAATTACAGCTGGATTGACAGGTAAAGTCGGGATTCGTCTATCCGTCATCTAAATAAACAAGACAAGGGAAAATATGGCCATCTGGTTTTGCCTCTAATCATTGTACACTCTGCCAGCTATGTAAACAGTATGCTGATTTCCAGGCTAGGAAAGAGGACAGAACATTTCATTACAAGAAAAAGATACGAAGATATATGTATTTCTACAACCCAGCAGAAAAATTCTCTTTTCCACCTTATTGATTTTCATTCAAGAGTTCTTTATTGTTATTTATAGGACAGTTCTAGAGCAGCCTGCTCTTCTGTTTTAGATAAATTTAAGGCTACCTTGATTTTTATCCCTGCCTATTGTTTGATAAACATTATTTAAACATCTCAGGGAAAAAAGCTGAATGCTTGCCAAGTGATGTGGCCATCTGTCTCCATAGTAAAAACTGCTTATTCTATGACATTTTCCTGTATTTACTTCACATTGAGAACCATGTAGTCTTTGCTGTTTCCTACAGGGACATTTATCCTTCAGAGGGAACACAGAGCAAATCAATACTTCATACAATTTTTATTCTGCAGGAATTGCGCAAGTTCATCGTCTGTGTCCTAGTACAAGGGAAGTTTTATGTTAATAGGTGACATTACTTAGTGGAATTGTTAAATATAAAGCTCAGAAAAAATATATTTTAAGTAAAGAATAAATATGAAATCCCATGTCCTATATAGAAATTCAGATGCTGATTTCAAAGGCTCAAATCTTCATTTTCCAGGGGAAAAGTGATCAGCAAATCTTGATGTGAAATTTGCCCTGCTGAAATCTACTGTCAAATTCCTCTTGCCTCATTGAACAGAAGAATAGACACCTAGGTTGTCTACCAGGTTATCAACTCATTCAATTTGTAAATAATCCAATCATATTATTTAAGATTATTTAGAAATGAGACAAAACTTTATGCATTTTTTTAAAGTTAACTCTCTATCTTCTTTTTTATTGTTACTTTTTTATATCTAAACACAGGATTTTATCAGTTCAAGGTATCAATTTTGCTGATTCCAAATTTATAAAAGTACACTATTTGTGCCTGAAAATAGACTGGATGCAAGATCTTTCTTTAGACAAAATATGCAAGCCCATATGACAAGAGAAAAAAGCCAAGGAGCGTACTCAGAAGCCTTTCTTCTGTTTGTCTGCTGCATTTCAGTACCTCCATCTTGCGCTACAGTAATAACATATGAACAAATCTGTGATCTGACAAGCAGTAGTGGTTTGTGCTTTAAACAGCCCTGAGCACTGGAAGTGATACATAGCCTTGAAAAATCATGGTGTGCTGTTATTTCTCCTCAGGGATTAGTTAAAAAAATAAAATCACTACTTCTTGAAAAGCTAAAAAACCATTTGAAGAGGAAGGCAGAGATCATTTTTGTGATTTGTACAAGTAGCTTTACAGATACTTTTTAAGACATGCTCTCTAATGAATGACAAATAATTAGTGAATAATGCAACTGTACTGCAAATAAATAAACAGGAAAAATCTTTCCTTGAACATGCTGAAAATTACACAATTAGTTGCAGTGTATTGCCCAGACATAAAAGAAGACATGAAGGATGGAAAACATGAAGCCTAATTAGTTTACAAATTTACTGATTTATTTCATTTGGGAACTACCTTCCAACAGCAAATGATGGGTAGAGCTCATGCTCTCCACTTTAATTGTTCCTGCCTCGTTAAGGACTGTGGGACAAGTGAAGGACAGAGTTTACAGAACTGCTGCAGACACAGAGCAGTCAGTAACCTGGATGCACTCCCAGAGTTTCCACATTCTCTAAACAGGATGGCCAGGACAGGAGGAGTTAAAAGGAGATCCACTTTTATTGCTCAGATAAATATAATTCCCATCACATAAATGGATATATATGTATGCTGAGGGGTGAGGAGCTGGTGAAAAAGAAAGTGGAAATATTTTCTGTAATAAATTCTAAGTCATAAAACACTAAGTGTTGCAAACACTTAAGAAAGTATATTGTACTAAGTGATACAGATTTTTAAAGGGGAAAAAAAAAAAGAGTTTTATTCTTCCCTATGTTATACTGTAGTTTAAACACATATAAAACATTTTTGCATAAATTTCTTCCATGGCATAAGATTTTACCTTTACTCTTCACAGATATGTTACTATAAATTAATTTATCATATAAATTACAGAGGAAAAAACTCATTTATTGGGACTGAATGTGTTTCCATACATGCAAAGGGGTAATGACAATAACAGAATTATCATATTTAAATCAGTCAAACCCAGAAGGCAACAGGCAAGAGGAATCTGCACTTTGCATAACTTAAAAAAAAACAGCAAAAAAGATTTTTCTTCTTTATTTTGCTTTTCATTTTCTCTTTCTGAGATTCTCAAGCATCTAAACTAACAATTTATAAGGATGACAACAACTCATCAACTTAAATTACACTGCGCTGCTCTAAATAGGTGTTAATAGCAACAAAATTTTGCATACTGTCTAAGCCATAAATATGGTCAGCTCCTACAGATATAATATTACTTGATTGGAAGACATGATCCAATGATTGGAAGACATACAATTTTTCTTCAGACTTGTATGCCAAGTAATAATTGTTTCATTTATAGCTTGACTCTAAGGTCTACAAGGCATGTTTCTACACACATTGGTGACTTGAAGGAACATAAAAATTTGTCTACCTCATAAAATAAATGTTTTAATGCTTCCTTAATGATCAGTTCAATTTGTTGTCCTCCAGTTTTTCCTCTGAAAAATTGCTTAAGCTGTGTCATTATGAAAAAGAGTGAGAAAGTATTCCCAGTTCTCAAACATGCAGTTGTCAGACCCATGGTCTTACAGTGTGTCAAGAACTGAGACCACAACTGGGCTCACCAGTTCCTGACCATCTCTTCCTGATCTCTAAACCAACAGAAATCCAGGGAAATGTGCCCTGGTGTTTTCCAGCAGGTCTCCCAATCCAGCTGTTGAAAAGTGCAAACCTGACATCAGCAGGATGTCAAGACTTTCTCCAACCAATGAAGTGTGTAGACATAAGTATTAACGCTGTCATCTTGGGCTTGAGAAGATCTAAGAGAGCAATGATGCTAGCCCAGGAAATGTCAGCTGTTCCTGGATCAATCCACTGGAAACCTCTTTTGGGAGCACTTAAGCAAGCCAAAGGAATGATCCCATAAAGCCTGTAAATGTGAAAGAGTTGCTACAGGTACTCCTGTAACTCCTGAGCAAGAGTGACAAGCTGGACTGTTGCTGGAGGTACTGCTTCCATACCTGCACATCATTTCCCCTTTTCATCCTGTATTTCTTATGCTGCAGGAATAAATGTGTATCCTGCTCAGGATGGTGTAACTCAGCTATGACAGGGAAAGATAAGGAGCATAACAGTAGGAAGGTGAGCCATGGATTAAGTGGACATGGGTGTGACTGGGGCTAATACTCTGAGGGGGAATAAGGTGAAGCAGTTGGTATTGTCAATTCCATGGGTATGAATTGGGAATCAAGAGATTTCAGGGAACATAATCAAGATAAATTAGGCCTTTACAACAATAAATTAAAATGTATCTTCATTAAAAATTTAACATCATGCAGTAAGTAAATAAAGATTAATGTAAGATAGCAGAGGTAATGAATTCATACGTGGGTGATAATATCACCTGTGAGAGAGGAACAACTATCTTAAACAACCAAAACTTAAGTTGCTGATCTCACCAGCAGGGCAATAATCCGTCAGGTGATAAATTTTGCATAATTCATCCAAGTTTTAGAAAACTTATTCTTAATGACAATCTTAAAGCACATGTTGAAATAATTTCTGCACACTTATAAGTCCACAACAATAGGAGAATTTCAGAGCAAAGTTCCTAGTAATTTTTCTCTTCAGAATATAAAAAATTCTAAATAAAGCAAATGGTATACCTGTCTTGTAACTTGTGACATAGAGGGAAAACAATACCTTTTATTTAACTGCCCTATTTCTGGAAATCCCTAGCTCTCCTAACATTTCAGAGCAATCCCATTCCTTCTGTCTCACAAATCTGTTTCCATTTAGTATTATTGAAAGCAATTTGTGTAAAAATGCAGCCTACATTATCTTTCATGATTATTTTGATTCTTTTTAGATTCCATCCCATATATCTAGTTAAAATCTTAATTTGTTACTTGAAAACAAAAGGCTGAAGTCAAGGATCTTGTACACAACAGCTGGTTAGAGCTTCAAATTGGAACAATGTTGTGATGGTGTAGGGTTTGAGAAAGGTTTTGTGCACTAGAGAGCTTTGGGACACAGGAGAAGGGCTCCATAGTTTGGAAGAGTAGAGATAGCTGGTATGAGGATGGAGTGTGAGTAGGAATAGTATCCTAATATTGACAAAATAATCATCAAATCTTCATGTTCCAAGGTCAGAAAAATACTGCAAACAAGACAGTATGAACACGAAGCTATAGCTCCATGTAGGAAATAGGATGCTTCAAGGTATTGTCTCCTAATCTCTAGTCAACGGCCATTTTTTTCCTCATCACTCTCCTTTGTTATTTTTCTCTTGATGTCTAGAACTAATTGGAACAAAAGTGCACAGATCACTTGTCATTCTCAGTTCAAATAATGGCTCATTGTAAGCCTTCTTCCGTTGTTTTGGGGTACTAGTTCTCAAAATCTTATAAAAATCAAAGTTAAAAACTCAGAAAACTTCCAGCTTTCCTCTCTGATAACTCTCAGGTAGAAATTACAGAACTGTTCTTTTTTAAAACTTTCACGTATTGCAATGTGTCATAGTCTTTCATGTAGAATGGAAATTACTTTTTCATCATAATCTGTTATAGCTAGATCTTATGTTTTACTAACCTAAAAATGTTATACTTGAGATTTTCTGTGTGATTATTGATACATCCAGCAATGGAAAAATATTAATGGACTAATAATAAAAATGGACATATTCTGTGTCTACTTTACAAACTCAACTGCCAACTACAGATTAACCTTTATATTATTTTGAAGCACTTATTTTTGTGTTGGCTATTGTTTGATTTGTGTATTTTACCCTTACATGTGGTAACCTTGGTCAAAATCAATATTTATTGAGAAAGTAAAATGTTAAAATAAATAAACAGAACAAAACAAAATATTAGATTGGCATGTCTTGTCCTTCAGCCAGTGTGAACAGTTTGCTCAGCAGTGACAAGGAGGGCCAAGAATCTCCTAAATGTGGATTTGTCACCAGCAAGGAAAGATCTTTATCTAGAGCCTGTATTCCTCCCTCCTGTCCACAATCCCACCCACTCTTTTGTGAACTTGTCCCCCCTCATAAATGCTGGGAACAAATTTTTATGAACTGTGCTTTGAATAAGGGGAGAAATCTTCGTGGGATAATGGTGGGAGGACAAGTAATGTGGAAGAGGGGAGAAAAAATTACAGTGGTCTTAGAATGTTTTCTCATTAACAGCTTTTGCCTCTCTTTAGCTGCCTTTTTTTATATATGCTTGTGCAGAATTACTGCTCAAAGACAGTTGGACCATCACCGCAACAGTTCAGGTATTTTTCCAAGCTTCTGTTGTGACAAGTCTGGATTTTGGATATCTAGAAATGTATTTTTATTTCATAGTTGCAATTCACTTTTTTTACTTACTGCTAAATTATTTATCCCCATTACTTGGCTCTCAAAACAGTTTTACTTAAGCTGCACTTGGAAGCAAACAAAGTCAAAGACAAATATTGTGTTCAGTTGATTGTTTCTGTGGGCCAATCCCGATCACAACTAAAACACAGTAATTTGTAAGTGGTCTCCCACTCTTCAGCCCAGGCATGATGATCCTCTATTTGTCAGAATTGGTTAGAGCTCCCCACCTTTGCAAGAAGAGTTTTTTCCACAGAAAGCCAGCATCTGTAACTAAGCCATTTCAGCAGGCTCAGCAGGAAGCACCAGGAGCATATGTTGCTCCTATTGAAGTCTTCCCGATTATTCAGCTGTTTTCCTCTCACATTATGGAGTTTGATCTCTCTGAACAAATAATGCAGATCATCATCTTCTGTTACTGAAACTTAAGGGCATGAGATACGTTTATGGTGGAGGAGCTGAGTTTTCTAATAGCTGTATGGTAACAGTGATGCATGAGTTAGTTTGCAGAGAGCATCACAAAACCTGCGGCTGCTCTGTAATAGTGTGGTGTCAGTTTAGGAAGCAATTCAGAGAGGAAGCCAAGGATTATATCAATTTTCTCAGCCATTCCAAAAAGAAAATTGAGAATGTAGAAGCAGAGACAGTGAAATGAAGCAGTTTAACTGTCTGCTGTTCTCAAGCAACTGATGGATATGGATTTGTGATTTACTGAATTGTCCCTTGACGTAATTTTTTGGGGGTTATGCCTCTTTATACGGACTCACAAAAACCCCAACAAAACAAAATAAAAAAAAACCCTACAAGACAGCAAGACCAATTAGAAAAAGTCTGAGAAAAAAAATTTCAATCCCTAGAATTATACAGATATTTTTAAAAATTTCCTATTCAGAACTGGACTGAAACTTCACATATTTTAAACACTTTTTAAATACAAAATAGCAAAAATAATATTTCACATTAAGTGATTATGCTCCAGCAATTTTCACTTTAACACCACCATAAATGAAAAAATAACTTTTCTTTTTGCTTCATCCTGTAACTGAAGCATCTAAAAAATTCTTGGCCTGCCCATAAACATTTTTCATTGGAAATATCATAATCTTTTTCCTGACTTTCACAGTAAATCAGACACTTGTTTCAGCAAAACCCTTCTAGCAAATGCACTGTAATATATACCAAAGTAGAATTAAACCGTTATCATAGTTATATTGGAGTGTTTTGCTCCTATTAAATATGCAACATTTACTAGTGTTTCCTCTCAGGAAAGCAAATTAAGGTTGCTTTGCTAAAAGAAGATTCTCTATTTTTTCATTGATGTACTTTGAGAGTCCCTAACAACGGTTTGAATGTTGTTATCAGAGTGAAAAATTTTCCTTATCCTAATTAGTGCCTTAATATTGCTTAATTATAGCTCCTTGAAACAGCGGACAATGTTGGGGAACATAGGCACTCAGAATTCTCATACATTTAAAAAATAAGTCTGCTACAGCTAACAGTGACAGCAAATAGAGCCAAGATTTGCTATGATGAATATGTTAAGCTAAAACTAATGCCTGCATTAAAATAAGAAGGAGACACCATAGGATATGCTGTCTCCTTAGCCAACCACACCAAGAACCACACCATGCATTTAAAAGAAAATGCCTATAAAAGAATACAGTGGAATAAACAATATTTCTTTCAAGCACATAATCATTTAGAAGTATTCGTGATCCATTGTGTCTTTTATTCCTCTCTACTTCTAGTTTTAGTACATATTAATGTTAGGCAGTTGTTTCTATCTTATTATAGTATCACACTTTTTAAAGTCCTTTAATTGTATCTATTTTTCTTTACTTATAAAAGTAAAAATTGAATGCACAAGGTCAAGTTGTCACATTTAAGATTTTATTTTACATGTGTCAGTCTATAGTAACACATGAAATTATGTTTCAAATCTAAAATGATGAGTTTTACCATTAACGTTCCTTAAATTCTAAGCAAAAATAAGGAATTTTAACCTCAAAATTTGTCAGCTTGGCTTGTGAATATGAAATGTTGCTTTACTGGTTTTTCACCAAACCAAAACAGTACAGGAAAAATGTTTTAAATATAAAAAGAGATGCATTTTTTGTAATGAAACCATGTCAAAAGTTTTAGTTTTGTTATTTCTGAACAAAATAACATGAAGATAAAGGAAAAAACTTGCTTAGTGTTCGCTAACACAAAGATCTAAGGACTACCTTAGCAAAAATATTTTAAATGTTGTTTAAACTTTAGGTGCTGTATTTCTCCCTCAGAATACTGTCAGTGTTAGTGTTAGCATGAATAGGCAACCAAATATTTTGTTTGAATATTCAAGACAAATATTCAAGTTTGAAACAAATTATATCTCAAGGTAAGTATGTAGATAGGATCTACATTTTCTAACACAATTTACACATGGGAATTTCTAACTGTGGTAGAAATCGTTCGTGTAACTAGTCCATGCACATAAGTTAAAATAACTGGTACCATTTTAAAACCCCACAGGCTGCAAGCAATTCTATGCAGATTTCAGTGTATAACTCCAAAGCCTACAGCAAAGGCTCTCAGCAAGAGTAAAGACTCAGTACAAGCAACTGAATTTATTCATTTTCTGCTAGCTTTTAAACTCAGAGGACCTTCAGCACACAGAGCAGTATGTATAAAAATCCTTTCTTCTGCTTATTAACCATGAGAGCTTTCAAATTTAAGGTTCAGAGAAGCAACTCAAGGGACTTTTGTCCTCAGGAGTATTATTTTTACTTACAAACTTGATTGACATCATGCTTAAGAAAGGACTTCCTTGCAATTAAGACTTTTTGGAAGTATATACAGAAAAAGAGGCATCCAAACACATCACTTCCTGAAGCATTTGTGGCCACTATTTGTTATGAGTCTATTTGGAGACTAAAGAGTAAAGCTGCACCAAGTCTTCACCAAAAATATTGCAACATCTAAACTAATCATATTAACTACTGCTAAAGAGAGGTCCAAGCAAATTTCTTTAGTTTGATGAGAAGCTCCAAAAGAGCAGAACAATGCAGGTTGCAAATTGTTTGTAGTCAGCATTTTATCAAAGTAGCAGATTGAGATGTTTTTGTGCCCTTTTCATCACCTATAGATACTGTAGAAATTCAAGGCCTCTTAAGTTGGAGCTCCTTCAATGGAAGGAGCTTTATGTAAGAGACCCTTTTCTGATATCAGAGTGCTGGGCTGAATTATCAAGAAGGTAATGTGGGCTGGATGTCTGCTCTGGCTTGGCTTGAAGTCTGCAAGCCAAGGGACAGCAACATCCTAACAGGGCCATTTCTGCAATGAATATTTGATAGCTTTTTGATGCAGAGAATTTAAATATAGATTTGGAATGTACTGTGAATTCCCACTCAGACTGAGTGTTTGATGTCATGATTCACATGAAGCACTGAATAACATTGGTTGCTCCTGGAAGGGAGCTTTCATCAGCTCTGCGTATTTGCAGTTAGTCGCTGAGGCAGGATGCATCTCACGCACCTTTAGCGATCAAACTGATCTTGTTGTTGGCACGAGGGGCTTACCAGTTGTCTTGGTTATTTCCCCTGACACATAAAGACTCTGACTCTAGGTATCAGAAGGCTTAAGATAGTTTTATTATGATGGCTCCAAGTTCAGGCTTCTTACATAGCTTTTGGTGCAAATCTAGTACATGCTTTCTTCTTCTCAGTGCCTCGTACTGCAATTGCCCTCTGCCTGCAAGAATGCTCTGTGTCTCTGCTAGAATGCTTCTGTTTTTACTAAAGTGAGGAGCTGATAACCAAGACCAGCTTATCTCTTACTTGGTATGAGAACAGAACAGAAAACACCAGCTGTGTCCCTGAAAGCAGGACACAGCTTAGAGATTGTTTACAGAATCTGCTGGTGGGAAAGCAAGAGCTTTCCCTTACGAAGAAGACCTTAGCAGGTGTGCTGCTAGGAAATTAATAAAACCCAAAATCATAATTACCACATCAAACTTAAGGAAAAGCATTTTTATTCCAAAGAAAATATCCTCTCCAAAAATAAGTGTTTAGGAAAACAAGTTGAAGTGCTTCCCTGAACAGACTTTCTTGTGTAACTAGCTTAAACTACATAGTTAACTAGTAGAGAACTAGTGCTGTGAGAGATAAATATGTATGCTAGTTTAAAACAGTATCTCACATACTATCTACTGTTTAGTCAGCTGCTATGAGAATAAGAAAAAATTAAGCTGTTCTATTTTCTTACAATTGTTGCAAGGACTGACAATAGCTATATGTCACATTTGAATTAATTCACAGGGCTCCATGCTACTGCTAAGGAGACAAGTATGTAAAAAAAATTCAAGACCAATGTAATAAAAACCAATGTAAAATGAAAATAAATGTAATAATGACTCTTAAAATAATTTAACTCCAAGTTGCTGCTGGGTTTCACAGTATCAAACTTCCAAGAGGATATTTTTAGAGTTAGACAAGATAGAAGTATTCATGACAGAATTTTTATGTGAGAAGAGAGTGGGTCTTTTTCAGGAAGGAGTAGTGGGAGAATGTTTTCAACTGCAACTGAAAAAGGAAAGCAATGAAAGCATACTTTTCACAGCAAAGGAACAACTATGAATATAAGCATATAAAAGATCCAATAGTAACATTTTTCAATATTAAGAGCTGAAGAAAATGTTGCATTAGCTTTTGCATTTTTCCTATCCACTGTCTCTTCCTTCTCTGTCCCATTTTAATGAATTCATCACACTGTAAGAAGTAAGGTATGATGAGGAAAAAAAAGTATATTTCACTTTGTGTAGCCAGTAGGAAAGTTGCTACACGGTTATAGAAAATTAAATAATTTTTTTTGCTTCATATTTTTCTGTATGACAAGAGGAAGTTTATGACAGTCAAAGTGGAAAACACGGGTTCAAGAACTTTGGATTGCTATAGGGTGTAATTATAGGTTATAATTTTATCATGTATTACTGTCAAAGTAAACCTATTTGATTTACTGGAGATGGCAAAACATAATTTTCTTATACAACATATGTAGACAACTGCTGAAATTCATGATTTTCCACAGGTGAAAATCCATAATTTCCTCAGTAGTCTAATTAAAGGTGTATTTTCAGGACCTGATAAAAATAAAGGCATCATCAATTAGAACTAAGCAGCTAGTTAATGGACTGCTCGATGGCTTGAACAGGACATGGATGATTGCCTTCTGGAAGGGGATTTCAGTCTAAAACTGGAAGACAGTTTACCCAGTACTCTCCACACAGCCTAGAAGATAGCTAGTTCTTTAATCACAAACTAATTAGAACTGATTGGCTTCATTGCTAAAATTGCTAAATTAGGGCCATTATAGACGCTTGCTCCTTGAGCAGGTTGGCTGTACACACTCCATTGGCAGCACTCTTACAGCTGCACATATCCCATCCTCACTGGGGCAAAACAGTGACAGCAAGCAATGCAAAGAAAAGTTCCCTTATGGGCAGTCCTGGCCCTTTTGGATAGAAAGAATCAATTTGCTCTGCTTGCTCCCCCAGTGTGAATCTACAAAGAGGTAAAGAGAGAGGAAAGAGACTTGTCTGGAGATGGTGTTTTGGAGTTGGAGGGAAATAGATATGCTGTCAGGGCTTTTCCAGCAAATCTGAGCATTACCTTGGCTGAGACATGCTAAATTAGCTGGTGCTGAGCAAGATGCCTGTGACTAAGCAACAAACACCGCCCAGAAAAGGTCCCCACAGTACACTTTAGGCATCTAATTTAAAAAGTAGTCAAAAACATGTTTAGCAACATAAACACCTTCAAAACTCAATACTCTACCAAAATATCTGAAGTATATATTTCACAAAACTAAAACCAGAACTTTTGGTTTTACAAAACAACTTGGTTTTACAAAATAAAGCCATCTTGAGAATCTGGGGGACTTTACCCTCTGCCAAGAGCCATCAAGAATTCATGGTACAAACAAGTTTAATTCCGCACAGGGGATGAATCCAACAAATAAATCCGAGTCCACCAAATTCACACTTGGTTTAGTGTCAGAGAGTTTAAGAAAATAATTTTTTTTTTTAAGACAAATTGCACTATTTTCTGTTAGGGTACATCTATTGCTTCCTTACAGGAGAACAATTCTGATATTCTCTTAATCAAAGAGAAGTCATCTGAAGGGGTAGAAATTCAAACACAACCTAGATCATGTAGCTCAAGGAAGCTGTAGTCAGCCTTTTATTTTAACATTCTCCAGTCTCATGGGTACATGCACAGTTACACTAAGTTAATTAGTTAGTAATATATACTAGCTGATACATAATTCACAAGATGACCATAATTTTAAGGAATGTAAACAATATTTTGAAATTTATATTTCCCAAAAGCCATGTTAAAACCTAAATTAGGGCTGATAACAGTCAGAAAGAGCAAAAGAAAGGGATGGGAGTGAAACACAGTAATACAGTAATTACCATTCAGGATGGAGAGAATCTTTTTTCTGGCAGTAATCACTATGTAATTATGGCCCCACAAAAAAGGCAACACAAAAAGAAACAGATAGAAAGTAATGCCCTGCTCTATGCTATAAATTTGTGCTCTCTTCAGGCTTTTTATCTTCATTGCCCTTATGGAATTGGAAATCTGTATTTCTTAGGCTGCAGCTCTCTTCACCAGTGACACAAGCCGGAGGTGATGCTGTGGTGAAGCCAGTTTACTGAAAAAAACACCTTGGAGAATAACAATTTTTTTTTTCTAAATAAGGTAAGGCATGAGGACAAAGTGATGCCATACTGTGCATGAGAAATAATTCAATAGAAAACAAAAAATAAAAGATTTTTTTTTTACAAAATTCAATAATATACATCACAGCTTCTTAAGAGGAAAAAGGCATCCAGTTATCTTCTATCATGATTTCAACCTCTTAATGCCTTGACTTTGAGGAAACCTTATCAAACAAAGAGGGACAGGAACTTTATTAGTAGGTCCTTCCAAGTAAAAGGACATTTCAGAATTCTATTTTCTCCATTGATTTATACATATTATTTGCTAGGACACCGAAGGGAAACAAACGAAATCTTACTGTAATCCCAGTGATGCCATTCCACATCCATCAGTGGAAGACTTGGCCAATGATATTTGCAGAAAACAGTGATAGTTGAATGATTATTTGCTTCTTTCAAGTTAATAAACCTGTTTATTTATTTTTTATTATTGATATATTTATTAGTTATCATCAGTATTTATTGTAAAAATAAAATAAAACAAAATGTACTCTGCAGAGAGGAGCATTAAAACTAGTTATTTTGGTGATTTGGTTATTTGGTGATTGGGATGTAGTCAGCTTTCTTATACATTTTTCTGCCACTGTAAAAAAAAATCTTAAAAATGCAAAGATATAAAGATAAAAATGGTACTGTCATCTATGATAGACTGATCCCTTCTCAAAAAGATGAAAATTAAATGTACATTCTATATATGCATATAAATTGAGTGAATCATATATAGTGATTATTTGGGTTTTTTTTCTCTTTTTATTGCCTAGGAGGAGTAGATTTTATAAAGGTTTTTTTAAGCTTCAGAGTCTTTGAACAATATCTTTACTATGCATTTTTGGTGGAAATTTTCAGGATTTGATCTTCAAAATTGTTTTCTGAACAACCAGTCTGCAAAAAGCAAACTGTATTAATCCTTTAGCCAAAAACAAAGGCTATATATGAATATGCCAGCAAAAGAGAGCTATGGCTGAGGAGACCTTCTTTGAAACACAGATTTGATGGATTTGGTGTATAGATGAGAACTGTGGCAAAAAGATTGATGACTCTTTTTAGTAGTCCCATCAGTCCCCCCCATGCTGTTAGGATGTAACTTGTTTTAATGGACACAATGGCATCACTTCTGGCTTCATGGGATTGAGATAAGGCTATTTTTTCAAGCCACTGTTCTCAATTGCTAACTCATAAATAATTATGTCTATCAGTAAATCGACCTGATGATCCTGATGTCACAAGAATATTGATAGCTTTTAATTTCTACAGCACTCAGAATCTCCTTTGGCAACACCACACACACACTGAATAAAACTATTCACAAGATTCACCTTTTTTTTTAGGTCTCCACTGCTGATAGCTGTTCCTGAAACAACTCAGTATTTAAGAGAGAATACAATGAGTGTGGAATCCTCTGAATCCTTCCCCCTCATGGAAATCCCCAGGGCACTGTCATGGAGGAGTGTGAATTTTTTTTTTTAATTTTAGCATCCTTATTAGTACAATCAAAGCATCTTACTTATTTCTCTTTGTTCTAGACTCTTCTTAAAGGACAACTGTAGTCTTTCTTTAAAGAGCTTAACCGTTTATTCTTTTACCAAAAATTTAAAACCAGTTTAACATAACACATTCATACCAGCATGCAACTACAACATGACTGTATTATTATCAATACTAATAATAATATCAATAGTAAATTTGTTGTGCATTGTCCCACTGATGCTAGGAAAGCAGCACATTAGGCAAAGTCACCACACTTGCTACCAAGTTCACCAGGTAAGAGTTTCAGGACACCCCTCTGCTCTACTGCTGTTTAACTGCATTAAGTCCACAGGCAAGCACTGTTCTGATTTGAGCCTTTATAATTCATCAGAGCACAGACTCTCAAAACAGAAAGTCTGTTTAGTCTATCTCTATCATCATAATGACAGTAGGAACACAAAATAGCCTTTGGCTCTGGGTGAGTTAATTATCTACTTTTTTTTTCCCTAGGACACCATCTTGAAGTACTAACACATTAACCTTGCAGACTATTCACTGAGACCTTCTGCACAGCATGAGATTACTACTAGTCTCAACTGGTTAGTGTCAACTTCCCTGCTCTCTGGGGTTAGCCAGGTCACTCCTCATTGCCTGGAAGATTAATTTTCCTCTTAGGGACAGAATAAGCTTAAGCATACAAACACTTGAATTAAGTCATGGAACATATTCTAGAAAGAGGAAAAACTACACAAATCTAATCTACTGTTTGTTCTGATAAAAATGGAATACTATCAGCAAACAAGGTCTTTTCTTCACTAAAATATATATTCATACATATTCTAGATGTGTATCAAAAATACCTATTCTAATGAAAAGGACTGAAACTTTTCAAAAATGTGCTTTCTGGTTTTCCAACACCATTAAATGTTATAAAGTTTTGTTTCTGTATAGATAAAATACATTTATATACAATACAAGGGGTGAGCCTTCATCCACTCTAAGTCGCCTGTATTTATAATTTCTTTGCAATGCATTATATAACTATCCTTCTTGTAGAATAGTGATTTTCCAAGCTGCATCAAATGCAAATTCAGTAAATATTTATCAGAATATTTTAAGCACAGATTAAGCAAAGATTTTAAAAATAAATATCTAATTTCCCAGTTCTGACTATATGTTTTCATTTAAGCTTTTACTTTTCACTTTTCAGCTGCTTTGGACAACGGAAATGGATTCAACTAATTTACATTTTGGTTCTTGGTGAAAATACTATACTATTGAGAGAAATATTGATTCATTTAACAATGGAAATATTGCTTGGTAGCTTCACAGAAAACAGGAAATCTTTTAGTTCTTTTAATTCCAAAGGATTGCTTGGGTTTGCCTTTTAATAGATATTTTCTGATTATGTTCTTGTTAGTGAAGTCATAACACTCTAGTTAATTAAACTGTAAGTTTTGTAAGACAGAGATAATGTATTACTAATAGAAGCATATTTTCTGAGCAGGACAGAGAGAGGTTGCCTTTAGCTTCATTTCAGAGTCCTCATTTTTTTTAATCTAAGATCCTGTTTCTTGGTATGAGTGGGGAAATCATTGACAGCTGGTGAGGATGTGAACCAAAAGCTTTTAGATCCCTATGCAGTCTGCTGAGTAGTGTCCTTCATCAGAAGCCTGCAACTTTATCAACCTGTCAGAAAAATTTTATCAAGATATCTGGCCTTATACCTCAAAAGAAGAAAGTGATGAACACCTTCAAATATGGACAGTGGTTTACATTAAGCCCTAATAAACACAGCTTTGCAAATTTAAGAAATTGTACTTCCAAGCTCTCTCAGCACATACCTGTCATACAGTTTTGTGGAAATACAGTAAAACTAGTATCATGTCTCCTTTAAGATTTTCAAGTTGCCCAGTGAACCATTTGGTTATGAATAGCCATAAGAGGCCCAAAATCTCATAAGGCCACCTGAAAGTTTGATCCCAAAGTTATCTAGTTTCAGAATGAGCAAAATTCGGTCTTTACTAGGAAGAATTTGTGAAAACAAAATTATGCAAGACTCTGTCATATCTAAGTACTGCATAACACCTACAGTGACCTAAAATAAACTCTCTCAAGTACACTTCAGTGCACTGCATCAGTAGTAGAATTCCTGAGTCTAGGTAAGTAAGGCTAGCTGTACTTTAGCTAGCCTTTGTATGACACATTTCTGACAAATTCAGTAAAATAAAGAGCAAGTCCAGCCATTTACATGACATATTGTGAATAATATGTTCAATTATCTGGTAGTTCAGCTTTTACTGAAATCATTACTGCAGTGTAATAATTCAGCTTTAATTCCCACAAATATTTTGATAATATTTTGGAGGGATACTATTTCTCCACTCCAAAATGAAACGGAAAGATGATTTTTTTTCTCTTTGAGTAATTTCTAATTATTAAGAGCTAAGAGTAGCATTATTAAAATATATGGACAGGACTCTCATTTCACTCAGTTCTAAAGTAAAATTTCTCACTCATTAAAACCAAGAAGCACCCTATTAGATCATATAAGTCAACCCACTAGTCATAAAATGAGTTTTAAAATAATGAACTACTGATTTAAGATTAATGCTTGATTATCTTTGTGAAGTTGATAATAGTGGCTCTTACACAGACTTGGCAGAATTAATGGGCCATACAAAAGTGACACAGAAAGGGCAGCCATTACTCAATTATTTTCATTAGAACTTCCTTATTTAATGATGGAGTGTCATGTGAAGCATGCTATGTTCCACTTTCACTTGAGATTTGGAAAATATGATTGTCAAAAAGAAAGTATCATGGTATTTTCTCATCTATGCCACAATATTAGCTTCTTTTATGGTTTTTAATGGGGCACATATTTCAGGGATTGTGATGGGTACAGGGAAGCAAAAAGATTAGGAATTAAGAGTTAAAAACTGGAAAAAAACCACAAATTGTACACAGCCACATAAATTTCCCTGTATTTCCTTCTGACTTGATCATGAATCAAAATTACAACATAAATAAACTAGTGTTTGCCTTTGCAAGACCAGAATGAGCCATGAATGCATTACAGATGTCAATGATACAGGGCTGAGTGTATCTCCTCTATCCAATCAGGAGACATGCACGGATTGTTCTTCAGGTGGGAGGGATTTCAATTCACCTGTCTTTACTCCACAAGGCTATTACATTTATTACTGGTTTGGATTCATCTCAAGTTCACGTCCAAGAAGAGATGCTTAAGGAAAGCCATTACACTGTCCCCATTTCCTTACTTCCACAGGCTTAGACAGACTTACAGGTAATATGAAAAATCAATAAAGAGCAGAGAAAAAGAGACTATTCTGAATTATGGTTGCAGCAGTCATCATAAACCCTCTATGGTATCTGACATATCCTCAAAACAGCCCACCTCCCTTACTAAAAAGCTTCTTTCAGATTCACTGGTCTAGATAATTCAGTCATGGTATTCTGAATGCTGTAGTAAGTACACGTATAAACATATATATATGTATATATATGTATACATATATATGTATATATATGTATACATATATATACACACATTTGCATTCTGTTTCCCTGTGTACTCTCCCAGAGGAACTTTTAGCAGAAGGACAGTCTCATTAACCTGCCTTTTTATAACAGGGTTCTCTGTAAATATTCCAGCCCTGTAAAACTCATTGTAGTTGTACTACATATAGAAACAAGGTGAGTGCTAAGCACATAGCTTTTTAGTGTATTGAAGTATTGATTTTTTTCATTCTTTTCCTCCCTATTTCCATCCTGCATGGCTTGTTCAGACTAACACAAACTATGACAAAAAGAAGACAATTAAAAAAACAAGGCTCACATCCCCAGTAGCTGAGGTACTCCCATAAACCCCTACAGCTTCTCTGGTCTCCCAAAAACATTGGTCTGGCACAACTAAGAAGTTGCTGTTGTTTTCCCTATGCTTAGGTACCCAGAGAATGAGAAATAACCCATGAACCCTTCACCTTCCCCAAGTCTTCATTCCAAGTAAAATACTGTTGTCTCAGTAGCATCCTAAGGATTCTGTAGGATGAACCCATACGCAGCCAGCTGAGATGAGTTTATGGCTGCTTTCTACTGCAGAGCAGTACCTGAGGCAGACAAAAGCTCCTGCAAAAATTCTAGTGCCATCTATTCAGCTTTGATAGAGGGAGAAAGAAGCTCAGCCACGGTTAACTAAATTACACTGAACACTGATATGTGAATATGCTGTCAAAGTTAAATGAAGTGCTATGCAGAAATAATATTCTCTTTCTTTGCAAAGACCCAGAGCTAACCAAAACAATTAACTAAGCTATTAACCATACCAAACATACTGACTAGTATTGTTTATTACTCATCTCAAAAGAATTTCTATTTTTTCTGTGATTATGGAAGAAGGAAACACATTAAGTGTGGCAATTGAAATTTGTGATGATTCTAGAACCCTCTCTGATGAGCGTGTAGGAGAGCTAATAGTAAAGGAAGTATCGAGAGTAGTCATATGACACTAACTGTGTCAGCCTTACACTGTTCACGGGGATGAGCTGCAGAGTAGGTCAATAATTAGTCCTTTCCAACATAAAATAATTCAATTTTCACCCCACTTAAATGTTAAACAAAGTACTTTTCTCACTAATATTCTGTCTTTGATTAGTAGACAGCAAAAAATAATGAGGTACCTCTTGTCATGACTCAATCTAAGACCAGTTGTAGGACCATGGTTTTACCAAATGGTATAGATTGTCATCAATTACTAATTTATTAAAGTTCTGTATGGAGTTTCAAATTCTTAATAAACATGCAGCAATCAGGTTTTGTAAATTATAGACCCATCTGGATGCCAAGTCTTTTATTTTAAAGTGATCTTCAGCATATGCATGGCTTGGTGAGGCTCTATGGGGTTCAGCTAACATGCCATTTGAATGGGAAGGGACAGAACTTGGCAGCTTTTTCACATCTCTGCCAGATCATGACTGCACCTGAGATTAGTATCCAAAGGGGAGGCTCTTTGCACTTTTACTATTTATCTTCTCTTGATCTAATGCAAGACTGGATTTTTAAGTGAGCATCTCTCCTTAAGGGAGAATTCTATTTCAATTACATTGTCACTATTGTTGTGATACAAAGCTGTAACATGACATTGTGCTGATTCAAAAGCTGAAGTTATTTTGGGCACAAAATGCTATATAATGAAAATACTTTGGCAACACATTAGTGTAATTCTAGGCACCTTTTGAGCAGCCCTAAGTTAACAAACTCCACCTTCTGTAATATTTTGTCTCTTTTTTAAAATCAGAGAAATTACACAGCAATGAAGATACTTCATAAACCAAACTGATGTATAGCCCTTCTCCATCAATCATCTCACTAATCTGTCCAAAGGTATGGATTAAAGGAAAAATGTGAAATCAACCCCACAGGGGTGTCTTTCCATTCAAGAGCCATAAACTTGCTCTGAAAATTCAGAGTGAATTTTTAGTCTTCTCACTCATATAGACTGGCATCTGTAAAATTACAGGTAGTTTTAGAGAAGTCTCATGACCAGTCATTCTGCTGAAAATTGGATATTCAGGTCTCAAAGGAAGCTTCAAGAATTTCAGCCACAAATTACAGAGCTATCAAGTATGATTTTAAATGTGTCTGGTCTACCTTCATGAAGAATGGAAATTGTAGTTTCTGTAACAAATGGATGGAAATAAATGTTGAAAAGACTGAGTCACAACAGAGAACTTGAATTACTGGGTGTATTTCTTTTAATAAACAGGACAAAAGAAAAGTAATCTTGATAACTTCATGAATCTATCCTGCTCCTCTAAGCATTAGTTTTTATCTGTCATTTCAGTGATAGACGCCCTGTAAGACATTCATTGTATCACTTTTATATTAGTATGTAATAACATAAGTTCAATCATCAAGGTTAAAAGAAACAAAGATAAATATGAAAAAAAAAATCCAAGGTCCAAGAAATTATGGTAGTTTGCAGAAAAAATAAAAAGATTACTTCAGTTAAATCCTGAAAGTTGGCAACTTTCTGAAGGTCAACTTTGATCTGAAGGTCAAACAAGTAGTGTTGCACAGATACTGTTGGTGATGGATAACAGTAGCACTATTACCAAAGTACTTTATATTTAGGAAAGCAAAATGCAAAGTCTCAAATTTTAAGAGGGGAGAAATGGGCTCTTTCTGCAACTTTCTGTGTTATGGGAAGCTCTGTGCCCCCCAAAGTGTGACAGCTACAAAAACTTCTGAGAAAAAGTGTAAGTGCAATGAAAGCAAGTCCAGAAGGCATTCAGTTATTAAGACTGTTTCAGTGAAATTGGCAGATCGCTGAGAATCCTTTGCCTATTCTACTCTCTAGTCTACATAAAACATAAAACAAAATGGTATTTTTTGCACAGATTACACATTGGCACCCAGCATGCAGTACTTGAGAGCACACTGATGATAGCTGGCTGTGCAGACCAGATTAGTCTGGAGCATTCAGGGAAAAAATCTGCCACTCAGTTCATCAGTAGAGAGACTGCTGGAATGAAGAGAGGCATTAGCAGGATGCTAAAGAGGATAAGAGAAAAGGAGAAAAGAAGTTAATGAGAGATGGATTGTAGCAGATGGAAGAAGGAAGAAGAAATAGAACTGTACTGTGAGTCTGAAGAGCAAACAGAATAGCAGCAAGGATAAAGCTGACAGGGGGAGAAACTCTTGAATACTGTAGGTCTAGATGTTGTTATGGATTTCTGTGCTACTTAAACATTTGAAATTATTGGTTGTAAATCTGCATTGGAGTTTAAGTTATATGAATGCTGCCATTCTGATTCATGCTTTGTTAGAACTGAGGAAAAAAATACCATGTCCTTCACTAAAGGGGATGGTTTATGTCTTAGAACCTGTTTCTACTGTTAAACTGGTTTTTTTCAGATTATATTATTGCTTTGAAGTTTCAGACAACATTAGAACTTAAAACCAGTACAAAATACTTAGAGTAACAAAAATATATTTTTAAAAAAGGAATCTCAGAAAGAGGTTTAGCCCCTTGGAAATCCTCATATGCCTAGCAAAATGCTCAGCCTCCTAATATAATCACGTTCATGCCCAGAAAGAGGAATATACATGATCTTAATGTTTAAAAACAGCTCACTTCGAAATCTGCAAAAGCTATAAACACAACCAGCTGCCAAAAGCAGCAGTAGCCAATTACAACGCTGAATGCAGGAATGAGCCAGAGCTGTCCATTGGCATCTTCTTCCATTTTGCTTCATCTTCAAGGTTGAAGATTCTAAAACTGCTCTTTTCTTTCAACACCTGGTGGTGGTGCTGTTGCTCCTTGCTATACAGTAGCTTAATCTCCAGGTTTTCACCTGGGATATGACCTCGAATTTATTAGAGTTTGTTATCTAGCACACAGTGCTGGAGTAATATTGGTATATTGTCCCCATTTCTTTGTGGGCTGTTAACTCAGGTGTCCCTGCACTTCCATAGGTATATGTTAAACATTTGAAAAATCTCCTGGAAAACTACCTTCTTTTGAAACTAAATAAACAAACAAAAGAGAGTACAAAAAAAGCCAGCTTAAAGAAGGAAATTTAGACAGTAGAATGGGAGCAGAAAGTACATGTATGCTCAAAAGTGTCTGAGTTGGAAAAAGAAGGCAAACATACTGTTTTTGGGGCAGTATCATATCTAATCACTTAGGCAGTTTTCCAGAGAGGAATTTCATTAATGTAACTAGTCCTGTTTAGTACAGAGAATTAAACTTGCTCATTTAGGTGGCTATAGAGATCATAAAAATGCAGAGCTGTAAATATCCCCCAACCTGCTGTGAGTATGCTTATAAGCAGGAATTATCATTAAGAAGACAAGCAGCTGCTATGTCTGAAAGACTCTTGCCAGTGATAAACACAGTATAATTCCTGCATAAATTTGCAGATTAGAATTTCCAGCATTTTATAAAACAACTGAATTCTAAGGGAAAAAATGTATTCCTCTGACTTATTGTTTATTATGGGTATCAGGTATACATCACAACAGATGAAAAGCTTGCTTCAAATGTAAAAATAAACATTGCAGGCTGAAAAAAGTTAAGCCATAGCAACAAGAAAATATAAAATGAATAAAGCAACAGTTATGTAAATTTGCAAAATCCTGCTAATTATTTAACCTCATTTTTAAAAAAAGCAAAACAAAACCCAAAAATCCTACAACAAAGTTCTGCTAAGATTACTCTCATTAAAAATTCTCATATTTATGAGGTGAGGGGTACACAATTAAAATGTATGAACAAACACAAATTAAATTGTAACAATGGCTTTTTTCATGCTTTGCAAATCATCTACATGTCAAAATAGAACTATCTTATTGAAGAAAAAAGTAAACACAAAAGACAAAAACCTCAAACTATGTCAAGCAGGACCAGATTAGCTTTTACGGACTATAGATTTGAGATTAGGGCACCAATTTGGGGAATAACATTATGAGTTGAGAATCTCATCTTTCATTTAAAAAGGGACTTTCATTGGTAAGAGCTTAAAAACAGAAATGAGAATTAATTAATGTCCATATATGCAGATAATTCCAATGAATCTAAGCTGTAGCACTGAAATCAGTCCTCATGGAAAGAGCAGAGTCACACTCAAGGAAAGAGAAGCAAGTAAAGATGAGTTTGGTGTCCTGTGTTATCTAACACCCTGAATTCTGTTCTTCAATTGTTGCTGACTTGCATCACATCTTCCTTTTTTCTATTTCTCAATAACAAATGCAGTTAGAAATACTATACTGAGTGTCCTTGATTTCGACACACATTTTTACACACACCTACACACACACACACTCACACACACCCACACCCACACACACCCCCCTCTATTTCTTTGCCAATGCATGTTTACTATCTACACAACCTAGACAGTCCTAAAGCTCTAATAAAATCAGAAAAACAGAAAGCTCAGGCAGGACAAAGGAAATATAAAAATTTGAGGGGTAGGGGTATAAAAAAATCCATGTAGCTAAAGGAAATAAAACCAGAAGAATAAGGACTTGTAAGAGGAAGTTACTATACTGATCATATTTTTCAAAACATTCAATGTTGAGAGAAAAGACAAAGCAACAAATGTGACAGTAGCATGATGAGCAGGAATAGGCAGTGATGATGGGAATGGAATGGCTCTGTACCTGCACAATTGTACCTGCATCACCTGAGAACAAATTCAAGCTCTGAATGTGCCAATGTTAATTTGGAGAAAGGAGCTACATCCCTCTATCAGTCACACTCAAATCCATGCTTGTGTAGTAGCATCCCTCCTTGTTCTAAACATCAAACATGGAAAAAAACCATTTCTTCTGGCACCCCTGTGACTATATGTCTCCTATATGTCTATGTCAGGGCAATTCTTTCCTAAAGTGAGTTGGAGTGATACATCCCTTCTTTGGTAGTGCAGTTACATAATTTGCACTACAATGTCAATTTTTTTCCACCTAAGTGCCTAAAAAAGAATAAGAAAACAGAAATTTAACAGTCACTGACACCCTTTGCAAGCATTTTCTCATTCATCAGCAAAAAAACTATAACATTTTTAATGCCAAAAACTCACAGGAAATTCTTTCCAGAATTTTAGAGAAATAAAAAATAGAAATAAGTATCGTCCATTCCTAAAGTTTATGAATCTTGTGATTTGACTCATTTAAAGTGCAATGTCTTGCACCTAGATAAGAACACTCCCATGAAGCAGGGAGTGCCTGTGTCATGAGTCATAAAATAAAATATAGAAAATTGAAAAAAGGGTTTTCTTTGTCCAGGGGAGCTGCGTTTGGAGAGTTCCAACATCCCATTTCCCCAGATCAGGCAAAACAGAGAGATGGAGGAAACTTTATAGTTGAAAACAAACCATCAAATTCATAAATTAGATTCTGTGATCTAAGAGTCTGCATTTACCAGGAATTTAAATCAGTGACCCATGAGATCTCTTCTGAGCTTTTATCTTACATAGATATTTTTTCTGATTGTTATGAGTAATTGAGGATTGCTGCCATACCACAGAACAGGAACCAGTATAATGTAAGGTCATTGCCTTTGATGTATATTTTTATATTTCTACAGAGTAAAAACATTGTAGGTCTTGTGAAGAATGAAATTGAAATCAAAAATACCTTTTGATAATTATCCATAGAGCTTCTAACCTATAAAACGAGAAAATGTTCAACATCAGGCCTCAATGCACAAGAAAAGTGCACGGAACAGCCTCTTTTAAAGTATAATTTTCTCTTAGCGTGCTTTCTTTTAGCTGGGCTTGCCAAGCCTTTCTAATAAATACATTTTTTCACTGTGTGAAATCAGTGTCTGCTTTCCAAATAAAATTATGAAAATGTCAGGTAAATGTAGTAAGACAATATTTTTTTGTATTTTGATTAAGGTACCTCAAACAAAATTTCAGTTCAATTACCTCATTTTCTTGTAATCATGTATAAGATGGATTCTGTAGTCTCCCCCACGATGTGCTGCGGCCATAAAACTGACATGATAGGCAGAATCTGCTTATTCATTTAGGAAGATAATTATATTGTCCCATTAGGAATCATATCAGTCTTGGTATTGAGTAAGATACATTGTTCTGTCAGTAGAAAAGGATGTGAGCAACAGACAACAGGAAATTAATTCCCCTAGAGAACTGTACAGAAACCTCAAAGCAAAATATTTCTGGAGATCAGTACAATGTCATCCTTTCCTCACACACTCCTGCGTGCAGCCACTCTGGATATTGTCATGATTGGAACATGAATGCACAGCACCAAATCACCTCTGCCTGATGTCTTCCTCTCTTTCTAGGCAGGATCTAGCAAGAGCTGAGACACTGCTCACAAGCATGAGGGGAAGCTGGCAGCAGCTGCTCTGGTGCCTGGAGTCAGGAAAACACTCCCAGCTGCAATCTCTGTTTGCCCATGGACACACAGAGATGATTCATGTGGTCTGGGGAACACACAGAAAATGGTTTGGTAAACCTCTTATCTAGAAAAATGAGGAAAATTTCCTCTCTCCTGAGGAAACTAACAAGCACCTCACAGTACTTGAGGTGTTGCGTTTACCTCTTCAGACACTGGTGCTTAGCATTGAACCAAATCCTATTTTCCTGCTGGCCTGAGGTGGAACAGGTCTCCCACACAAGCATTGATAAGCTGTGAAGGGTTCCCCACGTCTTAAAATGACATGTGTATGTTTAAATCCTAACCAAACAAAAAATTCAGTCAACAGGAGTAACTCACAACAGCTGAAGAGCAGATGTCTCTGAGTCTTCACTGGGGCCAAAGCTGCAGATATCAGATTCATCACAAATTCATCCACAATGACACAAAGTTTTCATCCACAATGACACTAAGTTTTCATCCACAATGACACTAAGTTTCTTTTCACAGAACACTTTGAAACTCCTCGGTTATGTTTGCCCCTTCCAGTGCCAGTTGCCATTCCGACTAGTGTCAATATTTGTATCAGAGAAGCCAAGTGATATCATGCTACCAAAGATAATTATTTCAAATTTGTTGCAAGATGACTTCTGGTAAAGCCAGTGTGATGAACTACTGAACACACAGTTCATTAGCTGTCATCCAGCTTGACATTTCCATCTTTCAAGCAGTTTTGCTGAAAATCAAAGATACACAGGGCTTCAAAAGCTGCAGAGGTAGCCATACATGTATTTAAGAAAAGGGACTATGAAGGCTATTGCAAATGGGATGTGGAAGACTACAGTAACCCATAGGCAGATGAAAAGTGCTTGAAAATTAATTCTTCATGCACCCTTTAGACACACAGTTACATTACTAACAATAATAAAAAAGAATAAGAACATAATAAAAGAACTTAAAATAAGAACATAATATTATGGAGACAGAATAAGAAATAAAAACCTTGGCACTTTAAAAGTCATCCTGTGTAAATACTGTACTCTGTACCCATGTGACAGTTACTATTTATAGGTGAAAGCAAATAGGTGAAAGTAAATTAGTGCTTTTTAACTGAACCTGTTTAGGACAAAATTCTTATGCAAAAGATATAATCATTATTCTATAATACATTCTATATGTTATGTTCCAATACTTCTTTAATTACTGTCTACATTACCCACTTTAGTCTTTAAGCCATCAGATATCTGAATCATCTTCTGCAAGAGTTTATCAACTGGATTCCTACCTTAGGTACCATCTGTACCTAAGTTTTGTTTTTTCTTTTGAGATTTCTCTTCGCTGTGGATTTTAAAATCCATACTTTCTCAGTCTATTTAAAAACACAAAAAAAAAATTAAAAAACACAAAATCTACTCTTAAATGCTTTAAAAACTTCACATTCTTTAAAACTTTTCCAGTTTTCTTCCCAAAGACAGGTACATAGTGTTTGCCAGTGCCTGCTTAAGCGTTTAATATATAAATTCATCTATTGCTTCCAGTCATCCTACCTACCTCACTTCTTTTGTATTGTCAACTTGTGTACGTGACATGACAAGGATGACACAGATATCAATGTATTGAAAGAAATGTTTGATGCCTGTGATTTGATCCCTGGATCAGAAATTGTGTTCCTCTGTGCACTGTTTATACTGATCCACTCAGGGCAATTCCTCTCCGTTGGTGTTATTAGACTTCAAACTGACTCCAGCAGCTTTCTAAGAATATAAGTGCCAGCTCCTGAGACCCTTCAGAAATCACAAGCAGAGGAAGCATACACACTGTGGCACTCTTAAACTTGTGTTGCTCCTTGAGCAGGAAATGTCTCAGTGTTAGATAACTTCTACAACTAGTTATGGTTAAGCTTTCATTCAGCAAAGGAAAATGTTAGATACTTCCTTATACAACTTTGAAAATGGTAAATACAAAATATGTAAAATGTTCTCAGGACTTAAGAGTCAGCTGACTGTTTTGCTCCTAGTAATTTACTGGTGCATCTATCAGTGATGAGACTTGGGAACAATTCTACCACCTGCTCCTGAAATTCTGCTTCCCTTGGCTAATCTCCTTCTTTGACCACTGTGACAAAACCTTAGCATCTTATCGAGGAAGTTAAACCTGCAAACTTGCCGCCTTCAGCCCAGGTCTACTTGGAACAGACCCTTCTCTAAAAAAATAATCTTTCATCAAAGATACTCTCCCTTTTTTGTCTTTCAACCCATCTGGGTTTTTTATCAGCAGGACAAGCAGTCAAGATTTGTATAAAAAATAGTTGTGAGGAACAAGGCTTGGTAAAATCTCTACACTGAGTACCCAGCTGCCACCCTCAGTTTATGTGAATCAACCCTTTATAAGTACCATCTTAGCTGCTTACATTCTTTGCAAGGGAAAAGGGCTGTGTGATTCCAGGATCTCAGGTGAAGAACTACTTGCCAATTATAGGCATCTAAATTATAGTCACAGGATCTTCTAATGCAAACACCATAGCCATTAAACAACTGTGGCATTTTTTTAGAGACTAATTTGCTAGCCACTTAGTGTTCCAGTACAGTTAACTGCACTGAACAGAGAGAATTCCAGCCCCAATTTCTCTCCTGCTTCCCTGTGGAGATGGATTATACAAGTGCTGATTTCACAGAATCACAGAATATGCTGAGTTGAAAGGGACCCAGAGGGATCACGGAGCTCAATTCCTGGTCCTGCACAGGACCATCCCCAGGAATCACACCAAGTGCCTGAGAGCACTGAATGCTGTCTGGCTGGTGCTGTGACCACTTCCTCGGGCAGCTGTTCCAGTGCCCAACCATCTCTGGGGGAAGAATCTTTTTCTAACATCCAACCTAAACCTCCCCTGACACAAATTCTCTCACTTGCACTATAAATGAGGCTTCTGCTCCCTCTTTCTAAACAATTTTGAGGTTTTCTATCTACTACATAAGTGTGCACATACTGCCTGTTTCAGATTTCTTTGCAGGAAGGATCACTTTCAGCATAGTAGGTCCAAGTGACATGCCTGTTATTAGATTCATACATTTGAATTCACTGTGAAATCTTCAGAGTCTGCACATGAAATGCTAGCAGCACAAATGACAGATTTAGGACCCAACATTTTCTTCTTTTCCTCAAATTTTGTGAACATTGTAGGTCCTCAACTTAGATTTCATGAGTTGCTAAGATTTTTTTTATATATAAAGTAATTTGCTTTTGAATAATTTGATGGATCTGTGATCTAAACCACATTTGTAGATTTTTCACAGGGATGACAGATCAGTGATTTTCTCTGACACTAAAAAGTGGCCATTATCTTTTACAGTTTAGCCATTTTCAACATTCAGTCTGCATTCATCTAATTCAAAGAACAGACACATATCAATGAGAATCTCTAAACATTTCTACATTCCTGCTAAGATCTCTTTATGTGACTTTGCATGCAGTTACGTTTATCCTTATCCATATAAAAGCCTGATAGTTATATTTCTGCACAGTAAAACCCAAATAAATACTGAGAGTCATAAAAAGTTCCTTTTATTTCTTTAGGCAGTGTACTAAAGCACTGCAGAAGAGGCTAATAGGTTCTGCAAAGCCATTGCTTTTTGCCCTTGTGCAAGTGAGCAGGACAGGAGAGAGAGTGACTGAAAAATTATTGTGACAGGCTCTCAGCTGGCCATAACTCTGAAGTTAGAAGCACTGTACTCTTCCCTTAAAAGTGACCAGACTAAACACACTAAAATAGCTTGTGGCATCAATAATTTATTAAACACACACTAAAACAAGTGAATTTTGCATGTCCAGTTAAGTATAATATGGTGAGACAGAGTAAAATAAAAGGATTTGCAAACAAATCTTTCCCTTATACTCACAGAGTAGGTACTTCCATTCTTGTTTTCTAGGTCAACAATTTTTATCAGCCTCCTGGACTGCAGCAAGTGTTCTGTGGTCTTCTTGGGGTCCCCATCAAGTTCCCCCTTCCTTCAGGGAAGCTTCTGCAAACCCTCCCGCAGAGGGAGCATGCCAGCTCCATGCTCCCCTCAGGAGTTTCTCAGCCTGTACCTGTGCAGCAGCATCCGCACTCGTGACATTTATCACTCCCCATCTGTCCTATCTCACTCTCCCCCATAACCATGTTTGGTTGTCCCCAGAAAAAAAAGCAGTTTCCCCACTTTCTTGCTGGTACCATGATACTGGTGCTGTAGCAGTGTGAGCACTGGTGTCAGGCAGCCTTCCTGCCTGCTGTTCAGCCACATTCCTTCATGTCCACGTACAATAAAGTGAGTGGGAGAGGGTATTTATCACAGTTATTTCCAGCGACTGCTCTGGCCTGTGTGAAATTAGCACACAGTTGCATGACAACTTATCATACTTATTACTTTGAAAATCAACATATCATTGGCTTCTTCAGGGCTGGAGGGATGGGAATTTACATTAAAACTGACTACAGGAACCCAGTCACATCAGCAATCTTGTCCAAAGAGCAATCATCTGTTCTCTGTAAGTTTCCAAGGGTGCTGTAGGGCAAACCGAGTTGGAAATCACTTTCTCTGAGGCGAGAAGGCCACTGTTGTTCATTGTCTTTTAACACTTCTCTGTAGCAAGAGAATGACTTTGGACAACCTCTGAGCTGGACTCCAGTAGCAAAAGAAGCTTTTCTTTGGCAGAACATAAGAACCTCATTTACTTTATGCAAATAGAAGTGTCTCATATTGGAAGCAGCAGGAAATACTCCCTCGCAAAAAAAGCAAGGTGCTTCCAGTCACTGGTATGTTCACTCTTAAAGAAGCAGGGTTTCCCTGGACTCAGAAACATGAAGGTATTCAGGGAGATGGGGGCTGTCACTTGAAGTATTGAATTTTATCAACAAACTGGAGATGCCATGAGAAATTTCAACCTGCAGCAGGTTTTATAGGTTTTTCCAAAGTAACAAAAAGAGAACAAAGACTGACCTACAACACTGCTCGCTCCCTAACTGCTCCAGAGCAGAGCAAGTCATAATTACAGCCAGCTACCCTGCAAAGGAGACGAGTAAGACAACATGATGGGAATGTGCTATGCTGATGTTAAAAATTAGCTGTATTTATTTTCATTTTTAACCAATTGATCTTTTGTATAGAAGATTATCTTTCTCAATATTATTTTTAAGGATCTGATGGCTTTATGAAATTACTTTGAATTGAAATATTTGTTTTATGACGAGAACTTTTCACATTAAAAAAATAGTTTTACTTGCTTTTTTAAGCCCAGTTACATTTTTCCCTTAAGCTGTTTGGCTCTTTTGCTCTCTTTTACAGCTGCAAGGAGGAGTATGTTATTATTTTTGGAAATGTTGGCTTTTATATTCTTTCTTTATTACTTACCCTAGTCTCTTAATCTTTTCTGGATATGTTTGGGTGTTCTTTTCATTTGGAAGTTTATTTATTTTCTTCTCTGTACAATATGTTCTGTACTTCCAAATATGCTAGACACTAATTTTATTTAATTATGTCTCCTTAAATGTTCACCCTCTTACAATTATTATGTTTCAGGTTCTGGGGTTTTCACAAAATATATTAAAGCATTCATCACGTTTTCTCTCTCTTTTCTGTCTCAACATCAAACTCCATTTAATGGAAAAAATAAAAAGAAAAAGAAAAGGAAGACTTAATATCTAATTTGTAAATGGAAGGGAATAAAATACATTTAATAATGTGTTAATAGATAGCACATATTTTTAATTAAATTTTAATATGGAAAAAAGCACAGTATTTTCATAGTATGGCTGGAATTGCAAATCTTATTTATGTATCAGTTGCCAGATTTACTATTTCAGAAAGTTTAAAATTTTAATATAGAAGATATCTTTCATTTTAGTGAATAATTGTGTATGAGATCATTAATTAGACTGATATAGCATAAAAATGAAGTTTAGTGTTTGTAATCAGGCTGACAATGTAGTCATCATAGGCGAAATTCGCAAAGTGTGAATCAGCCATGTAAAGGCTGCCACACTTTTAAATTATTTACCTTCCAAATGTCCATGGAGCTATAAAAGTGGTGCCCAAGCACCAGTTTAGCTCTGTGCTGGAATCTGGCATTCTGGCTGCACCAGGGGAAGATCCCACCTAGGAAATCAAGTTGCCTATGATAGGATCAGGTATGAGATACAAGAGATCACAGCTTCCTGGACTATTTTTGTTCCTGACAAAAACTGACTCCTGACAAGGGAGAAACAGTATATCTGAGAGAGAAATGCATCTTCAGTCCCATTCCTGCTCCTGGCTTTGCGGCATAAACACTTAAAACATAAGTTTTTATGGATTACAGTTAAGTTTTTACTGGAGCCTATAAGTTGCATCTCTCCTGAACATGTATTCCTTGTTTGACAACAGTGTCAAGCACCTCCGGACAATGATTTTTGTTAGATTTCTGGAGGCATTTGTCTTTCTTTATGTCTATAAAGGCATCTAGACAGATCAATAGCAGCTTCCTTTCACCTCAGACCTATGCATGCTGTCTTTACATATATTACAAGTCACACAGAGGTTAAGGTCCTTAAAGTCACCTAAAGACACTGCGTAGGAGGTCTTGGTTGCAGTCTCTAATCTTTCATGAAAATCAAGGTTACTAAAATTCTCCACCTTCTTTTTCTTCACAATTGTCATTATTCCTAACAACTTTTAAAACATAACATGGACTGAGAATGAACCACAGACTTTAAAAATGCCAAATATTAGTCTGTATTCCAAAGTAATAGATCTTATTTCTTCAAGGGCTCAAGACTAAAATATTTCCTATCAGTAGCATTTGGTTCAACCTGGACTTGAAATTATGAGTTCCATTCATGGGTCACAGTTTATAATTATCTTTTCTCTCTCAGACCTTATTAATCACACAAACCATCTATAACAGACTTTATAAAAGCCTTTATTTTGCCTGGTTTTGCACATAAATACTGTGTTTGTATTTACTTCAGACACAAATGGTGCCACCTGCTCCTCTTAGTACCCTGACATTTGATGCTAATTAGATGGACTTGCATTATCAACAGCACAGAAATACAGGGCTGCAGCAGGTTTGGTTACCATGGATCCTAATGCACACAGCATTCCACAGGAAATTTAGCAGAGCATAAGAAATAAATCTATTCCTGTGTGAACCTGCACTAGTTGTGTGACACTATTAAGGTACATCCTCAAAGTCTTCTAAATTCAAGGGTAAACACCATTATTATTTCTAAACTTTTATTAATACTTTCTACCACTGAGTCACCATGTAGGTGAAACAAAATTGCAAGTCGATTTTAAACACCTGACAGTGCTAATGGAAACAAGTCATGCATTCAAGCTGTTGGATGAGAGTAAGTCTCAACTGGGAATCAGTTGCCACAAAAGACTACTGGCATCTGTAAGTGAGAAAAGTCAAAATGATTCTTACACATAGGAGTGTCACACTGAATAGTTGCTGTGAAAACTCATGCTATTTGTTCCTTTTCAAACCTACCTGAATGTACCTAATTATTATACTCTAAGACCTAACAAATTGGCAGATGCAAAAGTTGGTTCTACAGAGTGATTTGACATAGCTCAATAAACTCGACAGATGAAATTAAATGAAAAGGAGAAAGAATGGATTATGGTGCAAGCAGAAGGTGAAGAAAAGGTACAAAAATAACAAAGAAATGAAATCATTAAATAAGCAGACAGTATAAAAATGAAATTCTTTCTCCCTTTCTCACAGTGACGTGCACATAATTCTCTCCATCTGTTCTAAGGCCCAATAACTCTATATTTTGCAGTTGAGGTAAATTAGCAATTTCTGCTTCAGGCGTCAAACTCATGCTGTTTGGGGTTCCTCCTTCATTGTCAGAATTGTCTGCATTTCTGTCTTGTACACATCTTTGAGTGCTGTGGTGCCAGAATTTCAGCTTCTTTCAGAGTTGTACCCAAACACTCACATCTCAAAGGAAAAGTTCAGCACCTGAGTTATGAATTGTACATCCTCTGTTCTCCAAATGGGCTTTTCTAACAAACTGCAAAAGGCAAGTTTGAAAATTAATGCCTTCCCCTTGCAATTAGAATGATTTGCAGTAGTATGAAGCAACATGCTGCAAATAAGGTAAAACCAGGGATAGATCCACTTCCCAAAGCTAAAAGCCTACCAGCACAACGCTAGGAAGTATGAGGTGTGATACACAACCACACAAGGCTCAGGCTGCTGTCTCCATGCAAGTTCTTTAAGCTTCACCACAATTGAGTTCTACTGAAAATATTTAACTTTTAAAAGAGGAAATTCATTTAAGAATCACCTTATTAAGGTAAATTTATGTAAGTGACATAGCCCAAGAGAAGTGGAAGAAGATAGGCTAGGCAATATCTACAGGTCTAAAAGCTTTTTATGGGGTAGTACAATTAACAAACCACTGCATGCAACAGAGAAAAAATCAAGAGGACAGATAATAAATTATTTGGAACAGGATAGAAGTAATATTTCATCTCCTTTTTTTCTCCCTCCTTTTTGGGAGATATGAATGGACAATGGACCTAAATTTGCCTAGCATACTTCTCATGGCCTATATTACTAATCTGTCTGTATTTGGATTATCAGTTGGTAATTGTGAGAACATATCTGTACCTAAATCTTCAATTCCAAGTGGTAGTGAAACGTCACGGAATAAATACAATGCATGTTTCAGAAACAAAAAATCTCAAAGTTTGCACATGGCCTAACAAAAAGTAAAATATCCTCTGATTGAATGAAGACTTTGCTTTGTTTTGAGCCCTGAAAACCATTCGGCCTCCACAGTCACCAGATGCTTCCCCTCCACCAAAGCCTGCCAGCTCACATAATTTCACAGCTGGAATGGTATCTGTGTCCACATAGCTGTGTGCATTCTTACCTCAGCAACCAAGAATTTGTCTGTTGTATGGCATGAATACTGCAAAGTTAAAAAAGAGCTGCTTTAGCACCTCGCCAAGTAAAGTCCATCCATCAGAAAGAAGGTCTTGGTTTTAATAAATGTCAGAAGAACATGTACCTGGTTTAGTGGTGAACATGGCAATGTTGGACTAGATGATCTTAGAGGTTTCTTCCAACCTTAACAATTCTACGAATCTTTGAACACAATAGTCCCCTCAAATAGGGGAGGACATTAAGAAATCTTCTGAACTAGGAAAGCTTATGTTAAAGATGAGATTTCCACAATTACCAATGTACTTTGAATTAAAAACAAACCAAGGAAATCACCTCTTTCTTGAACAATAACTCATCAGGAATCAAATATGCTCCATTTCTGATATCATCATTCTGCCAAAAATTAGTCTTTCAAAAAAGCTGAATAACCCATCCCTGTGATACATGTGCAGTAACTCGTTGAAGTTTTCATCCTATTTTTTTTCCCAAGGGATAATAGGCCAGTATGAAAGAAGAGCCATAAATGTTCCAATTTTTGAAAATGTTTAAAATAAAAAAGTTCTACAAGAGCATTAATTTTGCATTCTTCACAGTGATTCATTCTCTTGTAGGAATTGATATAGCTGGCTTTCAGGAAATACATAACTGTTAAGTGGTGAGTTTAGCTAGCTCCCACCTGACATTCTACTTCTACAATCATATCTTTGATTTTGAGGCAGAGGTCAAATGCCCAATTTCGATAGTTTCAGCTGAAAAATAGCCCTATAGAAGGATAAATCCATTGTCCAGAGACATGGAAAACTACTAGACATCAATGTCAATGTTTTTATGTGTGTGATTCATCATAATCAGCATGTCATTCATACACACTGTCATTGTCTCCATCAGCTGTGTGCTAGATAAATATTTACTACTCATGCATGTACTATACACAATAAAATATTATACACTGATAAAAAATATTTTTTCTGGGTCTCAAATCATACATTTTTGTCCTCATCTTAAGCTATAGACTTATGAGAAGGATTTGTTACAGAGTTACACTTCACTATAGAATATAGTTCCATTACAGTAAATATAGTTTCTAAAATACTTAGCAACACTTGGGTTGTAAGGAAAATGATAGAGAAAATCAGGACTATGTTGAAAACGGGACTGTTGCATTTTAGAACTGAACCAGTTTGAAACTTTTGGTTACATGCATTTGATTTTTATGTTAGATAACACACTATAGTATTTTCATTGGATGGAATAAGGTTTAATTCTCTTTGAATTGTAAAATGGACTGGTTTAATTTCAATTCCAAATGCCAAAATCCTTTTTAAAATAGAAGATTGATCTTCTCTGCATCCTGCTTCTCAAGAGGATTTCCTGAATAATAAATTAAGAATAAAGGTTTTGACCCTAATTACATTTTTTCCTGCTTTCCAAAATAGGCTCTTAATGTGTAACAGCAGTGATTTTAAATGCTTTCCTTCACCTAAGACTAGGAATGAGGGAGAGGGGACTGGGAGCAGTCCTCCTGAGCCCCACCAGTGTGTGCCAACACAAAGAGGTCCAGCCCTAAGGCTCAGCTCCCACAGCACCAGGTTCCCTTTCTCCAGGCTGCCTGCTACGACTCTCAATAACTTACTCAGTCCTTCACCTCTCATTTAGACTTTCTATTGTGAATTGAAGATCAGTAACACAAAGATTAGAGATAGGAAAGGGCATTGGGAAAGGCAAAAGGTTTTGCTCCAAAAGCATCCTCTGTAGACCTGCATACAGATAAGGATTAAGGGAAAGGAGATTTTATACAGGAGATTACTGCATACTGAGACATATGTACATGCATGCTGCAAACCATGTTAATATTTAAAAATTGAATGCTCATGAGAGTAGGTCTGCATGAATGTCAAAACCCAAAGAATAGGGCTTTATCATCACCATTTGATCAGAAAGTCAATCACATACAAAGTTGAAGGACATATGACCAATGAAAAGTTTTAGTAACACGTTTTTTCCAATAACTCCCTGCTCTCTAGGGAGGTATCACAAGAACACAAAGTACAAGCACTTAAAATTACTATTTCCTTGTGGGACTGGCTATGGAACATTTCTACATGGGTAGAAAATATATTCAAGACACTCTTTAGGTAGTCATAATCGTTCATAAGATCCCTCAGCTGTGAAATGCTACCGACTTCAGTGCAGTCCTGCACAGATGCATAAGTGGCCCCCATGCAGCCTACCCTGCATGACTGGAGCTGTATTTCTAAATATTGCACAGCAATTTCTTTGAGTGCATAATTACACCTGAAATGCTTGATCATAATGTAATTAATTCCTGACACTGAAATAAGAATTAATTTAAGCTAGCATTAAAAACCTTTCTGTTTTTGTTTTAAGAAAGGAGCATTTTAAGAAAAAAAAAATCACAAATTTGTTGGTAAATGAATCAATAAACTGAGCTATAGCAAATTGTACGTAGTCCTATAAAAGAGTTACTAAGGACTTGAACATAATGAAAATATGATCATTTGAAATTTCACATAGCCACATTTCAGGCAAGCAAATATAATAAGGAAGCATCAGTCAGAGGTACTGTAAATGACCAACAAGAACAGAGAACCCCAAGAAGAGAAGAGATGCTGGTCTTTATGTGGATGAATGCTCTAAACATAATTTGAAATACGACTACAAATGAGCACCTTTGTAATAACAACCAATATATGCTCATGTGCATCTTTCTAAAATTGAATAAAAAATAAATACATAAACCAAGGAAAGATTAATATAAGATTTTTTTTAAAATTATTATTTAAGGAGCACTATTAAAAGGTGAGGAAGGTGGTAAAACCACCATTCATATTCTAAAAACACACTTTATTTTTTATAATGTCACATATATCACCCGAAGTAAACATAAAGCATTGATGTTAAAGGCTCCAAAAGCAAAAGTCAACATGATTCAATACTATAGTGAAAGAGGTTACAAGAAATTTTAATTCTTGTTTTCAGAAGAGAGATTCATGTTAAATGAGAAGAAAAATAAATATATATATTTGTATAAACATACACCGGCGAAAACAGAGCCACATAACAGCAGACCAAAAGAGTAACATGCATTGTGGTCCACTCTCACAAACAATTTTGCTTTCATCGGTACTAGAACATTTCAGAATATAGTACTGCTGAGATCAAATTTTTGGTTGGTTACCCTTTTCACACGATGTTCAAACTTCTTGTCTCTATTTCAAGGTTCTGTTCAACTTGACTACAAAGCTCTGCTTATTTTCACCCTACTCATAAGATCTAACTCTTGTCTTCTGAAGTGAAAAGCAATATAGCTTTCCTTCTGATCATTCCTTTAAAGCTTTTCTTATCTACTCAGCCTTTGATTACTGACCACTCTGTGATTTCCACAAAGAATCAAGTTATGACTCTCATTTGGGGGCCCATATCCTCTCGAATCTCATAACTCTTCATGTCAATAAAGCAACACTCATGTACAGCATTGAAGATCTGGCCACTATACGTCCTTTGTATTTTATCTCTATGAAACTAAGTTGCAAAATCTTTGGTCTGGTGTTTCAAACCCTGTTTCCTTTATTGTCATCATAAATTACACATAAGATTAATCCATAGAGGAGTGGGTAAAAAATTTCAGATAAAATGGAAAGTGACCTTAAAAAAATTCAGATTTTTATATGCAATATAAAAGGTCATTTCTGAAATTGAAACAACTGGACATGGTGGTGTTTGGTTAAAGGCTGGGCTCAATGAAGTTGGTGGTATTTTCCAACCTTAATGATTTTCTGATTCTAATATATTCTTCACAGTGGTTCTGTGAATTGCAGAGATTATTCTATCACTCTTCAAGCCAGCACTTAGAATGCTCCTAAAATTGCCACTCTTAGAGACCTGGTCAATTTTTCAAAATTTAAAAGGAATAAAATGAATTTGTTTCATGTTTTCTGTAGTTTCAAAAGCCACAGTCAATTTAAAAAGTTACCTTGAAGTGCTTCTAGAGCGGGATATTATTTGTTCATTTCAAGATGAGAGAATAATTGTTGATCTGCCTGAGAGTTTTTGAAGAACTGTTCTTTCTAGAGTATGGCTCAGGGGAAAGTCTGACCAAAAGTCAGAACCTAGCACTAAGAATGAAAAAGCACTCGTATTTTCTGAGCCAAACAATGGTTATGTGGCACTTAAATTCCAGTGGACTCGTACAAACAGGTTTATAATGGCCCCTCTCTTTTCTTCTTCTTTATTTGAAAGAATAGAGTAGGAAAGACTGTTCAACAACAAAATCTAAAAAATTCAATCTCTGCCCCAAATATATTATATTTAAGCACCTGGAAAAGTAAAGAACAGATTGGAAGCAAGGGAACCCTGAGGAGCATGACCTCAGCACACCACCTGCCTCGTCACTGCACAGCTTTGAAGGCATTTGGATCTCCTGATTTTGTGGGGTCAGGTGGAATGTATGCAGTGCATAGACTTTCCCTTTCACTGTTTTATATTTTAACAAAGTAAGAAATCAACCAAGACCATTCTTGGCTGCCAAAACTTCCGTAAATGCTGAAGTCAGAGTAGAAAAAAACCCAGAGCATTAAACACCCATTATCTAATGATACGACCAAAGATACCACTAAAGGAAGCACACCTCACCCACAGTATTGCTTTAATAAACTGAAAGTAATTTATTTTCCACAGGCTATGCAAGATCACAAGATACACCAGCTGTATGTGTCTGAGTGACAGATCACATACATTATGTAGGTTCATCAAAGATTTTAAATCCTTAATTTCTCTGTTTCCTGGTATCATCTCTTCACAGCAGAAAAGGATTTCAGCCAGAATAATTAAATATTTAATTTTTTAAGCAAAACCTAAATATAAAACAGAAATGTAAATCTTTTTCAACAAGTCATGTGAAAATATTTTTGCATAAGTCCGCAGGATATTGCATCCTTGAAATCTGTGGTATTAGCAATAAGCAAATGGTCACATATGCAGATCTGAGGAATATTTTCTGATAATCTGTGTGCAGAGGACTGTCATGTATTGACTGCCCTTCTGTTTCTATGAGTGAAAGTACCTGTAAGAATGCTAAACTACCTCTTTAATTAATACAGTCATAATTAATATAAAAAATATTAGCATTATCACCGGGATCTTACAGGAACTGGGAAGGAAGATTGCTTTGTTGAGAAAGTGATGATCAGTGCAACCATGGAATGGGAGTTGGTTTGAGCAATCTAAAAGTGGAACACCTGATCCAATTTAATAATCTAGGACTATTTGCAATCTGTAAAGAGAGATGGGCATCCTCACAGGGTAAGTCACACCAGTCTAAGCAGTTTACTGAGACATATGGAGGTGGCCTGCCAGAAGTTGGAGAATTAAGTAAATCCTTTCTCATGAGCTCCTTCCAAGTTCAAGCCTGCAAGCCCTAAATATGCATTAGTCCAGAGTCCAAATCATTATGCCCAGTCATGCAGTTAAACCAATGTAAGCTCAATATAACAAATATACCTTTTTTCCCCTCTACCCTGATTTTAACACAAATTAAGGACACCTGTGCTTCTACCTGACCTTTCATAAGAGCCCTTCATACAAAAACACCTAACTCAAATATTGGATACACATAATATTCTGTAAATACTTAACTATAATTGGTAAATTTAATGGCTACACTTGACTATAGAAAGCCAAATTCTGACCTCCTTTCCTACATTGAATTATAATAAAGTTCATTGTCTATGTCCCATTGATTTTGCAGAGACTACTTCTGCAATAAAATTCTACTTGGTAGATTTAAATGCATCTACATCTGTTTACAGGTGACCAGTCTGAACTCCCTTCCACAAAAGATGAGCAACCACTTATAAATCAGGGACATTTCATGGGTGAATAATTACAATGTATTGAAAATGTTCATGATTTAAAGCAATCCTATGTATTTCCATTGCTACTTGATGAAATGATGAAATAATTTTGTTTACCTTTACTAATTATATAATAAAATTAATATAATTATTAAAATATATAGGTTTATTTCTGGTGTTGGTGGTATCTAAGATCAAAATAAGTTGAAATCTATTTTAGTATCAAACAATTAGTAAAGAGATCACAATAGAAAAATAAATAATTCCTTTTGTTTTACCATTTGCTTTTCCCTTTTCCTCATATTTTTAATTGGTTATATCCTGTAAATAAAGTACTAATTAATAGAGAAAATACTGTTTTGTGGGAACTTTTGCATCATCAGTTTATTGGCAAGTCACTCCATATTCCCTAGAAGTCTTTTGTGTCCAATGGATGTGATTGCTAGCAAAGATTCAACTGCCAGCTTGGCTCCTGCTTATGCTGCAAATCCGACTACCGTGATTTTTATGTGAGATTACTGTGCTCACACAAAACAGCAATAGACATTTCACAAATATAAATAAAGTGTCAAAAATTATTTTGGGTTTGTGCAGAAGATACATTTCAAATGGGAATCAAGAAAATGGCAAGCAACAACAAAAGAACAGAAAGAATAAGAATTGCCCTTTCTAACTCATATGCTTAAACATCCCAGTTAGAGCTCACAAATCACAAAGAGGTGGAGAAACAGCTATTTCTGTGTACTCTAAAATAGTCCCTCCTGAGCCTTAGTGCCTCTTGAGAATTGTGCTAAATTAGTGTATTTCGACTGCTTCTGTGCTGGTTTTCTTAATTTTCTGTAGGTCTCATCAAGAAAAGAAAGTACTTTAGGAGTGATTTGATGGTAATGGAACCGTTATTCAAACAAAATAGCAAGTCATTGTGCCTCTAAAAGATTCACATTCTGGTTTTCAATTTGTCCTGTAAACTTTTCAGAATGCAACTGCATACACACATGAGTAAATGTAATTATTTCTACTAATATTTTTAGGGGCAACTGTCATTTCAAAGAGGTTAGTTAAGAAAATAAATAATATTCTGAAAAATTCCTAGGTATGCATGGCTTTTTTTATACTGCACCATGACTTTTTTTTTCAGTGAAACAAACAGCTCATTTTGATAGAGCAAATTGAAATTAGGCTAATTGACACAGGCCTCTATACTTTTGGAAACTCTTCCATCTTTATTTTTAGCAGCACAGTACGACATTATAGGCAGTTAAAGGCTGATTAGGTTTGCAGAGTAGTTAGAATCCCAACCATACAAAACAGGGGGAAGACTCCTTCTGTGGGGCTGTACATGAAGAAAATTTATAATTAACATTTTTGTTGAGGTTTTATGAAAGTGCCACATTACACTGATGTTTTATTAAAGGACCCCATTTTGCTGTTCAAAGACCATAATGGATGCCTTCAAGGGATTCTGTGGGCAAAATCCAGAACAAATCTCAATGGAATTGTGACTTCTTTTTTTAGACTTGAAGTTGAGGCTATGAAATTTCCCATTAAAACATGATATAGTAAGCAACTTCATTTCATGTTACATTTCTATCTGCTTAAGCGTACAAACACATATCTACTTTTGAAGCACACACAAACAAATACATACAAATACAAAAAGAGGACTGCAGAAATTTTTTTAGCTTGAAATCAAATATTAGCAGTCTGTGAGGTTAATAGAAGGAAATCTAAGTAGATTTCATTTCATTCTTACCCTTCTCTCTTTACACTTCATCATTAATGCTGATTTCTTTTCCTATCACTGGTTTGCTTTTCTGAAAGAGTGATGTTGTATAGTCTATTCAATGCAATTATTAAAAGAGTATTCTGGAACATCTTTCCTTGATTTTCAAATATTTGTATTCATCCTTTTGTAGCCTTCTTAAGAAAGAGAAGATCTAGAAATCTACATTAAGATGGGACTGACAAGTAATAGCTCAAGAACCAAGAGTTGGAGCTGAGAACAAGTCTGGTCAGTCCACGGTATTTCTAAGTAATGCTAAATCTTCAACTACCAAAAACTGGTAGAGTCAACTGGGAAGCTGAGGGTACAGAAAAATTCCATATGAGGATGTTAAATTTAAAGCAGAGCGAGAGGCATAGAGTCTCTGCCATCTCCTGCAACCACCATGCAAACCTTTCCTCTTAAAGAATCAACAGGAATCAAAGGATGAGTGAATACTGTCTCTGCCTTTACAGTTTTCTGCTGGGGCACAGGGATGAGTGAAAACCTTTCCATCTCCTCACTTCTTCTCCCCACAGAGAACCCAGTGCTAGAAAAGGCTACTGAAGACCCCTGAAAGGATGATGTCTCACTAAAGATGTTTTTTATTGAATATAGAAAACCTAGACCTTTAATAAATACGTAAAGGCTTCTTATAACCTACATATGGTTTAATCTTGGTAGTGCTCCTTTCTTTTCCATTTTGTTGTAGTAAGACAAATGAGTTTTCTCTGTAAATGCTTTTCTTTTTCCCCAAGTAAAATAGTTTAAGGGTAGTCATTGAATTATTGTTTCATGCTTACTAAGTTAATGGCCCAATTTGATATTTATTTTTTAATTCCAGAAAAGCCAGAACAAGAATTCTCTAATATTTTTCAATGAACTATTCTAATATTGAGGATTTGATCAATGTACACTTACATTCAGAAACCCACAGACCTAGCTTCAGATCAATAGTGGCAAAAAAATTACTTTTTCAAAGTTTAGGTGAATTATTGCTTTCTATAAAATGGCAAAAATCAGAAAAGAAACAAACAGGCAAATTCAAAAGAAACTTAGTACTTTATGTATCTCCAGAGGACAAATTCTTATAGGAATAAGAGGCAACAGCAACCACAAATAAACAGGATTTTAAAATTCAAATAAACTGTTCAAGTTATTACAACGCTAGACTGCAATAGTCAGTAATGTATAAGAACAGAAAAGGTGAGAAGGCTTATGCCCTTGTGTAATTCCTAACCTTAAAGGAAGATAAATTCCTTTCAGACTTCCAGTGCTTAAAACACTGTCGATTTCACATGGAAAAGAAAAGAGAGAAAGGTTTTTCACTATTATGCATTTTTTAATATCCTCATAGGGAAAAAAAAATGCTTGAAATTGGATTAGACCAGTAGCATCCTCACTGCAGGTAGCAAAAATTTATAGCTATGGATAACTTGACTAAATAGAGAACAGGGATACCAGTTTTGTTTTTGGGAATTACAAATGTTATATGAGAAAAAGATTCAAGCACCTCCTAAGTAATATAAACAATAAGGCATAATAAAATACATCTCAAGCCTAAGAAAACTTTATACCTATGAATTTGCCTTTTAATATCATTGGAGAGAGAGATTTTCAGACTGTGGGTGTACATCAAGATTTTGGATTTCCTTTCAGTGTACTACTGTCTACTGACATCACAACATCACAGAATCACCAAGGTTAGAAGAGACCTTCAGGATCCTATAGACCAACTGTCAACCTGGCACCACCATAATCACCTCTAAATCATACCCCAAAGTGCCACATCCAGACATATCTTCAACACTTATACAGACAGTGACATGATTTACGAATTAGACTCGTGGGCAAAACACAAAGAGAATCTTATTTTCTGCAGTGCCCAGATAAAAATACAGAAAAATTAGAATAAATGTTGTTTTTACATTCAGTCTTCTAGTTCTGAACTAGAGATGGGAATACAGAAGCACAGAATCACAGAATGGGTCAGGTTGGAAGGGACCCCAGTGGGTCATCTGGTCCAACCTCCCTGCTCAGGCAGGGTCATCCCAGAGCACACGGCACAGGATTGTGTCCAGACAGTTCTCTAATATCTCCAGTGTGGGAGACTCCACAACATCTGTGGGCAACCTGTTCCTGTGCTTGGCTACCTGCACATGCCTTTTAAGAATTGAGCTGAAAATCAGGACTGAGACATTACACACAAAATATCAGAGAAAGCCCACTTCAAGAAAAAATGGCAGTGGGGATAGGCCGAAGTTCAAGGTTTTCAATATTAAGTTATAAACATCTAAATGTAACAACTCTTATATTCTCATTGAAATTTAGGGATTCATTCATTTTTTTCACTTACTATCATTATTTCAGAGCAGACTTGGCCATGAGGTAATACCTTTGGCTTCTCAAGGAAAAGATAAATTCATGGGTAGGATATTCTTAAATTTTTAGCAGACAAAGAAGATCATAGTACACACTCAACTGTTTTGACAGCTGTGGTATGAAGAACCAGCCAGGATTTCATTGCTGCCTCTCTTTTGTTCATGAGAGGCCCTGACAAATGAACTGGGGTGTGTCAAGATATCATTTGCAATTCTCTGAGTCTAAATTAGCCCAGGGGTCATTCCTCCATTCTCTACCTATCATTTTCCTTAAATCAAAGGAGGTTTATTTTGAACTTACTACCACCACCACCACCTCTTGATTCAGTTTACTTAAAATGAACCTATTTTGGGTACTTTTGTTACCCAATCCTTTAAATTTGAGTTAGATAAGCATAGGGATCATGATGAATTGCCAGTTTGTGTCAGATCTCCTTCTGTTTGAGTGGGAACTTCTGTTGTGGCAAGCCACTTTTAAGTGGTTTTAGTCAAGAGTCCTGTTACTCACAGGTACTTTGCAGAAGAATTCATTGTTTTTTCCCCTGCGGGTTAAAATGCACGTGCAAATGTCACATGTGACCTCCCATGTCTTTGTCCCATCACTTGGTACCACATTAACTTTCTGGGCACAGGAAATATGTTTTCTTTCTATTTTCAGGTTCAGAGAACATACCATAATTTTTTTCATAAAATATACAGATATCTGTTTCAAATTAGAAATTTTTAGAAATTATTTTGGATCAAGATACAGCCTATGAATTTCATACACTACTTTTGGTAATTCAATTTGGCAGATGTGATGAGCCTGAGATAAGTCATACAACCATCTGTGGTAACATTTAGAGCTTCCCAAACTAAAACACATACACCAGTCATTCCACCTGAAGAACTTAAAAAAACCCATCTATTTTCCACTTAAAATAGTAATAACAAAATAATCCCTTTCCAGACATGGGTAACTATTCAGCCGTGATTTACTGCTATATGAATCAAGGCCAAGGAGTAAGGGATTAGAGTAATGAGCTATCATTTAGCTCAGTGAGGAACTGAAAATTACCCTTTTTTGTGAAATATGTGGTAAAAGGCAGAAGACGAGGCATTGCTGAAATGACAGAGTGAATGCATGGCTCTGATATTTCTGTGTGAGCTGTATCTGTGACTTGTGAAACTCAGTGGAGTAAGTGTTTGAATTGATGGCACAATACACATAGAATAAATCTGATGGTCCAGAAAGTGCAGGAATGCATGTTCTTGGAGACTTCACAGTGCTTCTGTCTGACAAGCCCAGGGGAAGTGGGGTGCTGGCATGCAGAATGTTTGGAAAGGCACCCCTATAACAAAGACTACATGAAAGTGTCAGCAAGCAGCCAGAAATCTTAGGACAGCAAGTGAATAAAAAGTTAATGTTCCATGGGGAAAATATTATTTGGTGAAAGAAGAGACTGCCAAATCAAAGGACATCAAAAATCAAATCACAACAAAATCAAGGCACATCACAGACAACTTATGTATGTAATGCAGAAAAAATTGTGTACTGCTGCTGGCACTACTCACAGAGATGGTGGTCACAACCAGCAATGCTGGGAGTGGTGGCAGTAATTAAGCAAATGACATAAGGAGCCCTGACATTAGGTAAAAGTGTCTACACAAAAAAGTAACATAAGCAATCTGCTGTAGCCATAGAAAGTAACACTTTTGTTATAAACTTTTCAAGTAACAGCAAGAAAACAACACCTCACAGAGAAGATCAAAGTCAGCTGCTGATGTGTCTGATGTATTAGGTGTCATGACAATTGCATCTGGGTATGATGCCTGAGCAAGCAGGTTTGCAAAAACTAGTGACAATTATTTCAAGTTTTTGCTCAAACTTTATAGAGGCTTTCAGTTTTATGATATGATATAGGATCCTTGTTTTACACACGGGGACAAGTAATAAGAACATATTGATTTGCTTTTTCCTCCATCCTCAAACACAGTTTGTAAACTAAATAAGGAGTTCAAGACTTGACCTATCATCAAGACCTCAATAGTTTAAACAGAAATTTAATTTTCACTGTATATACTTCAGGGTTAACAATATGAAAATTACCATGATGCACACACTTGCTAAAAAAAATCATATTGACAGCTGCAGATGGGGTGAGAGAGAAGGTCACTGAAAACATAAATGGAATTGAACCATTGCCACTGGTTTTTGATAAAATCTGTACCATCATTGTATTTGTGCAAATTAACTACTAAATTTCTCATACATTGTCCATGAATTTTTTCTTCAGGTTTAAGAAAAAATGTCACACTTTTCTTACAACCCAGCAATATGCACTGGAGAGCTAAAGAGAGACAGAAAAGTGAGGAAAAGAAAGCAGCTCCTTTCCTGCACTCCTATAAACAATTTACAGATAATGTTTTACTTTCACAGTTACCTGTGCATTTCTTGATATTGCTATTTCTTTTTCCATGGGATCCTAACTTGCATCCAAAATTCTCCTCCCAAAATTCTGCAAACCAGACATTTCTTCGATTGTTAGCAAGTGTTCTGCTCCGAAAATATCTGTCAAATCCTGCATTGAAGAGAAGTGAAAGAAGCATTAAAATATGATACGGTATAAAAATAGTAATTTAAACACAATATCAGATCTTTTATAAATATACGAACAAGAAAAATCTTTAGGCACAAACTATTTTATGAGCATAGTAGCAACTAAGGATTAGATTTCATTTCAAGGCCACATGAAATTATGGGGTACCTCTTTGTTGAACCAGAGGACATCCAGGACACCTATAATTCTGCTTCTATTTATATAGTTAATGACACCAGTTGAGAAACTAAAGATTCCTACTTAAACCTGATGATCACCAGCCTTACCCCCGCAATTCAGCTGTCATAATGAAATCATGATTAACACATCCCATCTGGATTAGCTCCTTACAAGTATTTCCCTGTGGCTAAATTCTCTATGTTACATCAATAGTGTTCCTTTTTCCTAATCAATTACCAGTTTAGCGCACTTACCCAGACACTAAGAGATGTCACTATACCCAATACAGGAATAAGTCACTGCAAACCAACTTCCATTTCATCCACCAAGTAAGAATCTTTCTTAATGCGTAGCTTCTTAAAGTAAGTTTAGGAATGGAAAGCAGGCACAGATCAATCTCCCCCACAGAGAATAATCTGATCCATTATCATTCATCCAATACTCTCCTTGTTTGTCCCAAAGAATGACCAGGCTATGGTTAAGAAGCTCTCAACTCCAAGTGTCATCATTATTAGACAATTACAAGACTGCCTAATTGCAGATTCAGCATCTCCTCATCTCAACAGATATATCAAATTATTGTTGGATCAGGCCAACTCAGGTAACTTGATTGGAAAGCTTTTCCTGAATTCTCTGTAATCAAGGAGTACATGATTTTTCAAATTATTTTTAAAGAGACCTAAAGTACTTGAACTTTGACAGAAAATGAAAGGTTTGTGGCACATGTGTCCTCACCATCTATGGATGTTCTTTTGGGTAGAATGGTTACTGCTCCTTCTGCAATCTCCTCCTGCTGCTGGACTGGTGAAATTTTTGACCCCCAGCTGTCTGAGCCTATCCAGAGGAAATGTCCAGACTGATTAGCTTTTTTGGCTGCTTCCAGTACTCTCCTGCAAACAAACAACAAATGACCAATTAAACAAATTCCATTTGCAAACAACTTAACAAACCCAGCATTTATTTTGGTTATGCATAAGCTTACAATAACTAATTAATCTATAGTTTTCACAATCTAAGGCATATTCAACAACAACTGCAATGAACTCAAGGTACAGTAATACACAAGTTCATTTGTTTCATCTTTAGCCATATTTTTCTAGTAGTCTTATTGGTTTCTTCCTTTTCAGTCACCAAATAGCTATTTATTGGCACTGCACTCCTAGGAGCTAGGAGAAGTCTGGAACCACACAGAATAAAGGACCAGCACATTCTATAATTATGACTCAATTTGGTAATTTGATTTCCAAGATTTTTCACATAGGATTGAATCTGAAACTTCTTTGTTAATCTACTTTCCGCTAGCAAACCAAGCATCTTTATGAAGAGGAGCATCTTCAAAACACAAAATTAGGAAAGAGGCACCTAATATCATCTTCGTTTGCAAACATGATCACTGCTCGAGCATTTGGAGTTTCCAACAAGCGCTTAATGATCTTTTCAAATTCTCCTGGTCTTGGTTCCCGAGGGATTTTGAGTGACTGAGCAATGCAAACACCTCCTAGGAAAAAATAAAAGGATAAAAAAATAATTTTAACACAGTAAATACCCACACTTCAAATAATTCTTAGCTAACCGGGCAAGCAGACAAAGCAAGGTGCTAATCTGAGGTACAACAGCACAACCAAAAGTAACATTATGTGTTTTCACACATGCTTTGTACAGGCTTAGACACTTAATGTTGCACTAAAGAGTATAACACAATTACCTGTTACTTTATATTTTAAGTACATTTTTAAACAACATTCTGAGGCCTGTTGTCAAGCACCACACTGGCTCAGCTGGACCAAGTTCCCCAGACCTACCTAACCTACGGTGACTGAGAACCAACCTTGCCACAGCACTGCACTGAACCATGGATCCACAGCTTTATAGTTAACTTATGTTCATGATGTGGCTCTTCGGTATCAGGCACTGTCACACACCTGTGCTTTGTCAGCAGAAATTATGTAGCAGAGAATACATACAGATCACTTTTAATTGTTATTATGACATTCTTAAATGAGTTGTCTTAATTATTTAAGAAGCTGTCATTGAATATTCTAAATTACTAATCAGCAAATGAACACAAATTCAGAGAAGATATTTATATTTCTTCCTGACAGAGGGTGCTGATTGAAATCATTATATTTTACCTGTCAAGTAAAAGGGGCTGATTTCTACAGAAACTTACTCATTTCTAATAGCTTTCATAGGCCAGTTCAGGGGAATCTCTACTTTCCAATTACAACACTGTTATCTGTGTTTGAGCATGCAAGAGAAAAATTCCTTGAGCCCGTTTCATAAATCACTGAGTCCATATTGCTACCAGTTTCCAATACCATAGGTGATCTTTCTGATTGTTTGCTGATTTGCTTATTTTAATTATTTTTTCGCTAAGAAATAAGCAATCATTAAAATTGCCTGATTCTCATTACTACATCTAACACCCACCAATGTTTGTTCTTGAATGTTGTTATACCAACTATAAGAGCCTATTGTAGGGAATGGGACCACTAATAACCCAGAAAATTAAGAAAATGAGAAAATATTTAGCTCTGATGAAAAGTGACAAGTCACTAGACAAATGCAAACAAATTGTACATTTTGCATCCCTATATCTTAATACTTCTACACTGAAGATAGTTTTCACTGTGAATAAGAATGTGTTTTTAAAAAGATGTTCTATTTTTAATGAGTTTTAAAAGAGGTATTCTATTTTTAATGAATGCTGGTATTTATCTTCTGATGTATAAGATCATTTGAGACACACACACACTTCTTTGCATTAAATGCAGTTAGTCAACTAAAGTTACAGTTAGATGGCTGTGTTGCCTATGGGGAGGTTTTCAAACCTTCTCATCCATCTTGCTCCTCCTATCAAAATGTTAGAATTCTGGTTTTCCAAAGTACTTCACAAATTAGGTTGATGCCCACCTTCAGTGATAGGATTTGAACAAAAACAAGGGTCCAGCCAGGTGAAGCTTAGCATGTAGATTGACATGAAGGTGTAACCAAGGTCTCTTGTGTAAGCCTTCTTAAGCTTAACGTATTTAATCTTAAGCAAAAGAAACAAAATAAAGGTATGTTTGAAGGTATTTTTCTTTATTTTATTTTAAAAAAATGAGTAGGGATGGTTCAAAGCTGCCCCAAACCTGTCAGTGATTAAGAGGCACTAAGACAATGCACTTTATGACCTGCTTTAACTTTATGGTCAGCCTTGATTTGGTCATGCAGTTGGACTATGTGATCATTATAGGTCCCTTCCAACTGAAATATTCTATTCTATTCTATTCTATTCTATTCTATTCTATTCTATTCTATTCTATTCTATTCTATTCTATTCTATTCTATTCTATTCTATTCTATTCTATTCTATTCTATATTTAGAAAATGCTGGGAATTCATTAACAGATTTTGTGCTGTCTTTGCAGAATCTCATTGACTTCAATAGCTCTCTGAACAAGCAAATCCTGTTTGAATCAAGCTTAGACATGACATAAATTAAGCACAGAGTTATCAACTGCCAGTGTAAAAACAACTTTCAAATTAAATCACCGAGTTTTAGTCACAGGCAAGCATATCACCTTTTTCAGTTAGGCATCAATTACTTGGGATATTACATTATTATTTTATTCGATTGAGAAATTCATTCTATAGTGCAGGCTTGTCCTGAATTCTTCTCTGCTTTACATGAAAAAAAGATTATTTGCAAGTCAGAATACCTGCCATTTCTAACAAAAATTGTTTGTATATAGGTCCTTACCATCCATAAATAGCACAACAATATAACATAAATAATTTAATCTTATATGCTATAAAATGGAATATAGAACCTTTTTATAGCAACAAATTTCTTCACATTTTTATGCATATCCTGTCTCCACATGATGGACAACTAATTTGCCAATAACAAATAAGCCTTTATGGCAGATGATCCTTATATTTACCAGGTATTTTTGAAAATACAGTAATGAAAAGATGGAGACTTTACTGTGAAAAGCTTTAATGAATTATCTAAGCTGATATTAGGGTATAGTGATAGACACTTCAAAGTCCTTTACTTTATTTCTTAAGTACCAGGGCTGAAATGTAAGAGAAATATTTAGCAGATATCCTGTAAATTTAACAATCAGCAATTCACTGTTAAAAAAAAAGAAAGGCTCAAGAAAAATGCCAAGCTCTTAGCTGTCCCCAAAGTCATTCAGCACAAAAAGTAAAACAGATCCTAAAAATGATATAAAGGAATAATTTTTTACCTCATACATTTTGTAAGTGCATTTTTCAACTACTTCTACTCATGCAATGTCCCTTAAGGAAAAAAAATCACTCTACCCACATAAAAATCAAATGCAAATATTACAAAATGCATATATATAATAAACTACATACATCCATCTACAATTTGTGCGAAATGGATATCAAGCAATGAAGAACTGCAGTATCTAAAAAGGCTATTTTCAGTGAAAATAGTATAGAAGAAACATCATTCCATCATTGCAGCAGCAAATTCAGTCATGACTGTACTGTGTATCTTGGCATCTCTGCATTGAAGAATGTGTTAAGTACTACCAGGAATGAAATAAAATGCACTTCAGCCTGGTTGCTACATTTATAATTAATTGTATAGGCTATCTCCACCTCACAAAACACTTTGTATACATCCTTACCTATATATTGCATATACAACTGTTGCTCAAACAAATAACAGGATATCAATTTTCAGCTAATGATGAACTGCTGGATCCACAAAGGTATTCCCAACATTACAGCATCTAACCTCTTGGCATCCTGCTGCCTCTGAAATCTACAGCCTGGGCTAAGTGCCCAGACACAGAGAGATAAGCCTAGGAAAAGGGTTCCTATGAGCCAGCAAACTAAATAAGGAATAATTATTCCTCCAAAATAGGTTGCAGAGGTACTAAAAGGACAAGTCTAAGGCCAGTAGTTAGGATTAATCTCATGAAGTGTGAACAAAAGAGAAATTTCCCCAAATCAAGAATAAATAGGGCTTGAGAACAGATGTCTCATACGTGATACCAATGGATTTACCATTTGCTGCAGAGGTGCTAAAGGGCAGATGGTTCAGACATCTAAGGTCTCAAGAGATTTTATGGCTCTGAATTATAAGAACAAATTGTATTTTACTCCGTCAGCATTTCTGACTGATTTGGCATGATGACTGCTTGTCTCTGTTGCTGGTTTCTAAGATCCTTCATTGTCTGGGGATGTACTTTAAAAAAACGCATTGGTCTAAATTTCCCTTGGCTAAAATGATGATAAATCTAGCATTTGTATAAAAAAATGAGAGCGAACTTTCCTCTTTGGGGAAAGAAAGGAAAGAATGTGTAAGCCCCATCAATTAAAAGGACCTATGAGGCTTCAGAGAGAGCTGCACTTAAGTTACTGAGGTAAAGAAGGGAGTCAGCCAGACAGACTCATTTCAGGTAGCTACTACAAACAGACATCAGTAATTGTACCCACTGCTATGGTATCAATTCCCTAATTCATATCTGACACAGGAGATGAAATTAAGAGTTTGCATCTATCACACATTTCAAAGACATTAAGAGGGCACTGAAGGAAAGTACCTCTTCAGCTACTGTGGAGGAAAATAAAGTCTTACCACCAAATTCTGCTAACCCTCTTTCACCTGTTTTCAGATTTGTAAAGCCAAGGTTGTCTTCAGTCAGCCCAGAGCTTGATTGGAGGAATAAAACAGTCAATATGAACTACCTTGTGTCAGTGCTGACAGGTGTCCATTTGTCTTCTGTCCAGCAGCTACGAAGTGCCATGCCCAGCACCTGGGGCAAGGGGATGATAAAGGGAAGAAGAGTAGAGGTGGGAGTTGGAAATCAGGCTCAAGGCAGGAGCTGCCTTATTCCTGATAAGGGGCTCAGTTCAGCCACTTTGCAACATGGTTACAGCTGGAAATTCATCTGCTTTTAAAAACACAAACATAACGAGACCTGGTCTACAACAACACATTTTTATCTATTTTGAGATAAAAATTACACCTTAAAAAAATTGTTCCAGGCTAAGCTTGCTTTGCTTACAGGTACTCTGTATAACACAGCTTGTGGGAACACAGGTTACCACTAAACAAACAAACATAACCAAAAAAAAAAAACCTCTTGTGGCTTTTCATTTCTCCAGATGATCACCAAATACCTCAGCAAAAACTCACTGACTTACTTCTGCAAAGGCAATTAATTCTTCAGCCAACAGTAGAAGTACTTTTTGATGTTAGGTAATAGAAAGAAAATATTTTTTTTAAATAAGTAATATAAACAAGAATTTACTCTGAATTGACAAAAGTAGCACTTGATATCCAGTACACTTAAATATAATGGAGGATGAGAGATTTTGTTATAACCTTTGAATAGAGAAAAACATTCTGCATTTCAATCCCATACGTTGGTATCTTATTTCCTTCACTTAAGTAAAACTGCATCTCCTCAAAATCCTTTCATATTTATGACAAAGATTTTTTTGTTAATGCACAAGCAGGTTGGTGATGCTTTTTCACTAACATGTCAGGTACAATTATGAGCTTTTCTACTAAAAACTAACAGCTGTTAGGAGATCAAAGTCTCTTTTTTATTATAGTGTTTTAGAAAAGGCTTTTTAGAAAAGGGTTTATCATTGGGTCCTACAGTTATTAATTCTTTTTGGAAAAAAAAAAATTAGAAGACATTAAGCAAGAGCATGAATGAGCACACAACATTCTGATAAATACAACTCACCCATTCCTTTTGAACCTGTTTTTCACATTCCTACATGTACTCACAGGCATACAGCCATGCATATTTCACAAGCACATGTGCTCACACAGATCCTAAACTGTGGTTGAAGCAGATGCTAATTCTAAAATAGAAAAGGAGAGAAGAATCCAGCTGTGCCGCTACGTGAGACCACTGGCTACTGGCTTCAGCCATCAGAGTCAGTTTCTGAGGTGACATGAAACAGGAGAGATCTGCTATTTTATACTTCCACTCTGAAAAGTAAAACATTCTCTTTCCATTTTTCTGGGGTTTTTTTCTCCCAGAAGAAACTGTTCCAAATGTAGCACTACAGATTCTGTTAACACCAGCATCTGATAGAAAATAACTACAAAGGATATTCACACCATTTCCAGACCTACAGATTTTTTTTTCAGATTTGAAAAAAAAAAAACCTACAAACACCACATTTTTTATCCTTTGATTTTTAGTGCTATTTGTGTAAATGAAAGCCAACTTTCACAGCCTTGCAAGTGAAAGGCTAAAACAAAAATCTGTAGTGGAGATGTTTATGAATGGGTAAGAATCACCTAGCCACTCAAAAAAAATTTCTGAAAAGAATGAATCCTGGAAGGCTGTGAGAGAGGATGTTTCCTCCCCACAGTGACTCCAGAGACAATTACTTCATAAAGGATATGGGATGCCCAGTCAAACTCCAAAACAATGTAATTGAAATAGGCCTCCACTTACATTTACTGGTCAACTGTTGCAATGCTTTCATAGCTATGTCTTTTTATCATCACAGTGGATATAAATGTTTCCCTCTGGGGAAGTATTGTTCTTGCTACTTGCAGATTTAGAACTCATAGAGGCATAATATGAAAAAGTAAATATGCTGTGATTTTCTGTTTTCTGACTACATGCCAGATACAGCCTTAATGAGGAAAGGAGACCCTCTATATTTTGGGTTTGGTTTTTTTTTTTCCTTTTCTAAAGATCTGGGGAACCTAGGTTATGAAAAGAAATTTCATAAAGTCTAAAATATTTTCAAATTTTGCTTGTAAAGTAACATCAGTTCTGATTTATATAAAACTAATAGCATGAACTCAAAGCCTGGCACGTGGCTACCTAAAGTATATTCCTCTAAAAGTAAATTTGCTTAAATATGGCCCTAATTCTTTCCTCCATTTCTCTACAATTCCCCGTATGAATGGGCCTAACTAGTTGCAAAGATTTGGATTTGATATTCTGGGTAGTTGAGATGCTAATAGCCAATTCAAAGAAAATCTAGAGAAGGTTCAGGCATGAAAATCATCAGTTTGCCTCCAAGTATAGGTCCCAACTCACAATCCAAAATAGTTCATAGCAGTTCATGAAGATTACACAGGAGCTTATAGCATTCTTTATAAATATGTTTAGTCAGGAAAAGAAAGTCCACCACAAGAAGGACTGAATTTTGTTAAAGCATCTATTTCTAAATAAATATAATCTTTCTTCTTTTAGGATACTTTGCTCCCTGCAGGCATCTTTAGTTTATCAGTTTTTATTCCATTCTCCACCTTATTTATTTTAAATAGTTTACTCATGGTATAAAAGACTGTTTTCAGTTAAGTTGTCCTGGGTTGCCTGATTTTAATAGTAGGCTGCTATCCTACTTTTGCCTTGCATGCTTCTTAATGCTAAAATGGTGTTCAGGGATTGCATTCAGTCACCTCCTTTGAACTGAAATTCTGCACACAGGCAGGGGAACCCAACTTTTAATCATACCTTCGAAGAAAAATAGTAGTGTGATTAATGTTCTCCTCCTGAAACTTCTTGATCTACTCTGTGACAACATTCTTCGTCTTTGTGGTCATAAAATAATCCCAGTTTTCTTGTATTCAAAAATAAAAATCCCTTCTGCTTTTTTCTATCTTCAAGATATGTAGCAAAATCAATTTTTATCTTCCTTCATGTATTTCTGTAGCCCTAAAGTTCAGTGTCAGGAATTTATTTTTAAAATTAGGTATGTGTTATTTAGATTAGGTTATCTCTGTTCATCCAATATTTATTTTCTCATAATTTGAACTATCAAAATGGTTTGTATATAAAGAATTACTTAACTTTAATGAAGATAAGTCTGAATTTGACTACTCATGTTTGAGCCTGAGTGTGACATTCAAAAAAAGCTTCCACTTGGAAATTCAAAAAAAAAATAGCCTCAAACAATAACTGTCATCTAATTCTTTTTCTGAAATCAAAAAAGATAATTCTGTGGTTTTCTCAAGATGAAATTATACACCCAAAATTGTGAGGAAAATCAAGAGATCACTTCTGACAGGGAATCTTGTAGGTAAATCTAATGCCAAGAAAGTAAATATGATATAGATTCACAGGCTCTTACGACAAAATGGAGATGCAGAGGGATAAAATGGGGTTTGCTGCGTAAATTCTCTGCATAGCCTACACTGAAGTTAAGCCCTTGCTAGCATTATTCAAATGGCCACTTGCAACCTGGTGCTCAAGAGGCCTCATCTACTTTCATGGAAATTTTCATCAGGAGCCATGATGACTTTAGCCATGCAGGAGCAAGCTGAAGCTTCCTTCTAAGTCATGATTATCTTACAGAGATAACATCATCTATGAGGAGCTCTGTTCATCAATTAGACTAAAAGAAAATTACTTTCAGGCCTAAAGGACAATTGTCACCATCTACCTTGGCTTCTTCCACTTAAGGGTGATCAGAATATTTTTCAAATCCTAGCTTAGCTTTTGGAAAGGCAGTTTCATTAAAAATTAAGTATTTTGCACTTGTTTGAAAATATTTTAAAGTATGAAATGACTTATTGGTTGGATTTCTTATCTTAGCAATATTAAAACATTAAGATAAAATGGGATTTTTTATGGATAGTTTTGAGGGTTTGTTACTTTTTTTTTAACTCAGTACAAAATAATAAATCAGCACTACAGAGACAAAGCAATTAAATACCTGAGAAATAAACGTTTTCTTTCTCTGTGTATTTCTAAAATTTCACAAAACAAATTTCAATATTTGTTTTAATTTCTTTTTAGTATCAGTGTTTTCAATATAATGGAAATACAATTTCTGAGTGGTCGGATATGTAACAAGTCAGGGAATTCTACCCTGTAATGTCTGGATCAAACGGTTTCCAAGTGAGCTGAAGTGCACATAGTTTAAAAAAAATAAGCATTTTAAGGCATGAAGAGTAGCCCACGCTGCCATAGAAGTTCCTGAAATTACTTATAATAATCTTTACTGAAAAAAAGTCCCTCTTAATCAGTTTAATTTTTAATGGTTCTAACTTCAGTTTGTAAACAACTCAGTCTGGTTACACCTTTTTCATCAAAACAGATGAACAGATATCCACCTCCCTCATTCTTCCAAACACAATAACTTGTATATTATTAAGTTTTGTTATCAAGTTATATTAAAAATTAGGAAGGCTTGCTTTATTTCGTTAAGTATCTAGGCTGCAAGTTACATTTTCAAAATTCATATATTTATATATATCTATTTTGATGTTAGCACCTAACCATTTGTCTGACTTCAAAGTTCTTTGAGAGCTGGACACTTGGTAAAAACACAATTAGGATCTAAAAATATTAAGGAAGTTTATCTGCTGACTTCTCACCATTGTGGGTAATAAAAAATTGAGAGAATAAAGCTAAATCTTTTTATATTGCTTTAGGTCTTCATGTTTCTTTACACCAGTTGAAAATACAGTGATATTAAGAATCAGCAATACTTCTTCTGTAACACAGCAGTAAAATGAAGGAGTTAATGACTCTGCAGCCATCCACATATATAAACTTACAGAAGCCTACCTTAATTTTAAAAATGTAACTGAATTCAAGTTGGCCACATAGATCCTGTAGATTTAAGAAAGTTTGCTGCACTGTCTCTATGCATTTAATACCAAGAGCCTTCTGTATCTATGCATTTAATAATGAGTGGTAAAATGTCTCTTGAGAAGAAGTCCAGGAGTAAGCAGATCAGCTAATTGGCATTTCCTGAAGCACTTTGGGATAAAGGATTAACTGAATTCATGAAGGTCTAGAGAGAAAAAAAAGGCATTTGGACTAAAATGACTAATAGGAGACATCCTCAGACAGCTGCAAGAGGCATGAGAATTTATAGCTGAGGAAGCCACTGGAAAGTGCTCAGAAGACCTACGCATGCAATCAAAGAGAGATTGCAAACAGAACAGAGGCATGTAAGGCATGTAACAACAATGTAGAAACAGTGGGACAAGAGTAACAGCACTGAAACGGTTTTAATTCTGGAGTATAATAAATGCTGAAAAGGTGCTTGCTGTTCTTGGACAAAAGATACTGTGTACATGCATCAGTACATGCATCAGTGCAGCTGGCTGGGTGAACAGCTGCAGAGAGAGCTTCAGGTTGAGCTCTGGGGGGCAGGAGCCTGAGGCAAGAGGCAGTGAGCTGGTGCCAACCTTTTGCACAACAAAGGGCATGGGGACCTGTGTCACTGCCTGGTGACTGGGCATTCAAAACATAAAAGGTAAGGAGTCCTTGTCTGACTGTGGAGTGAGCACAGGGCGTGAAGCAGGGTGTCCAGGTGGTCTGACAGTGACTGCCACAGAGGCTCTGGGATGGCCAGACAGGAAATCTTCCTTAACATATAAAATAAATTCCAGAAATACAGCAGTGTTTACTTTTCTTGAACATCTTATTCCTCACATCTGTTTTTTTTGTTTGAGGACACAAATATCAAATTAATCTTCGGAATTAATCCTACCTTGTAAATGATACAGCAGACACAGACTAAGGATTCTGGATAGGAGGTCAGATGAGTTATCCGGAGCGTAACTCATGAGGAGGATGAGGATCCTGGATTCTGGATAGGAGGTCTGATCTGATACAGGTCACTATTTCTGTAACAGTGGGGATGCACTTGCCTTACTGGGAAAGGACCAGCAAACAAAATCAAATGTTATGTAGTCTGTCAATAGTTGTATTAGGACAGGATTTAACCCTACCTATCCTTTTTTCAGATGCTAGAAACGTGGTTTCATTTTCACTAACATCGTGAAAGGAACAAAGGCTCTACATAACATCAAAGTCAGAAAAATATGGTGAGAAAGCTGCCATCCATGCAGGGAGAAAAACCTGCTCTTTCCATGCAAGTGCACAGCTAATGTAAAATCTCCCGGAAAGAATGGGAGCCAGTGGGAAGAGGTCTTGCTCTCCTAGTCCAAACTTGGAAAGTCTCAGTTAGAATACAGGGATCACATTCAACCCCAGCCAAGCTGCTCAGTGACATCAGATGAATGGATGCAACTCTGTTCAGAATTAACACTACAGTAAAAAGGAAATCTAGATACTTCTACTAATGTAGCTATCAAATGGAAGAAAGGCTTAAGATATGGAAAATAGAACACTAGGAAGGTGGTTAGACACCACAGTTTAATCCTTGCCACAGAGCAAAACTCTTTTGTTTTACCAGAAATGAAAACTTGCAAATGCTCTATAGGTTTATTTACATCTGATTTAATCTTAGAATACTCCAAATCTGACTCTTTTCATGCAAATAATACATGTACTACAGTAAACCATCATTAGCTGTAAAAGAAATTGAAGTGGTTGCTTTGTCACAGATTATGCATTCATTGTATACAGTAACCGACAAAAGATGTCTGCATTTCACCCCCTTCTAATACAAAGTTTGATAGATCTACCACATTTTTTAGAGAATGAGACAAAAAACATGCCAGCAATGACACAAAAAATATAGTCACCAAGTACAAAATTGCTTTTATGAGCATTGTACAATAGTGAACACTATTATGCTGTTAATACAAGATGAAATAAGAGCCTATTTCAGTGTGCATCCAGTCTCCTCCACACAGACCTTTGATCAACAAACTATCTCATCAAGGGCCTGAAGGATTTTTCTCTGTCCACACTACTCATCTGATCACATGGTTTCAGTAATTTGAGACAATTCGTCATATGTAACATTTTTAAGCATCCTCCATTCTGTTTTCCTTTGTCCCAAAAGCTATCAAAAAATTATACCACATAAAAATCTATTATTCATGGAGCACTTATATGTCACATATTATAAAATAAAAATACAGAAATACATGTTTTCAAAACTAATTGATTCTGAAATGTAATGTCCATCAAATCTGTCAAAAGATGTAATGGGGAAAATGAAGGTACTTCAATTTACTCTGGGTTATATCTTGAATAAAGATATATTATTAGCCTCATGGACTCATGAGAAAGAAACTCCACCTTGAAGTAACAAAAAATCCATTCTATATTTTTTGCCAAAAGTAACGAGTGAGGATAAAAAAAATGAAGATAAAGAGATAGAAGACAAAGAGAAGATAACAAAGCAAGTAAGGACTGGAGAGATGTGCTACAATCACTCATTGTTCAGTGTAATGCAAAAATAATAGTGCTGATCCTAAAACAAAATCTTTGGCAAATGCCTACTGCTAAAATAATAATACACCTTTGTTTGCAATGCTTTATGATTAATCACTGTCAAGTTTTGAAGTGGAAAATAAAACCAATAGGAATGAATCCTTTATTCTCCAGACTTCCAAAGAACTTTCTTGCTTTGCTTATTTAAAGAAGTTTCCCCAGTGAAATTCATACTTCTGCTCTAAGAAAAAGTAAAGGAACAAGGGTCTTCCAAACCCTTGATAATAAACCTACTATGAGAGTTTGCATTGAAACTTTGAAGTCAAATGTGTATTTTCAAATCCCAGAAGAATTCAATAAAAGTTACTAGAAATTTAAGTATTAAAATTTTTACTTTTTCATATTCTGGTTTCTGTTAGCAGCCAAAATAGTACAACTTTGAGAATATTTTTCTCTATATTAGAAAGATCACAATCAGCCAAAGACATACAAAGTTCCACTGGATTCAGTGTTTGAAGAGACAGTATCCCTTTCCCACCATTTAGAAAGTTTTCTGTGATGGAATGATAGAAAAGAGGGAAATCAATTTCAATTGTGTGCAGGTTTTGGCTGGAATAAAGTTAAATTTCTTTGTAGTAGACTGTGCAGTGCACATTTTGGATTTAGAACAAGAATAATGTTGATAACACAGAGATGCTTTCATTATTGTTGAGCAGTGCTTACTCAGAGCCAAGGATTTTCTGCCTCACGCCCCAACCCCAGCAGCAGGGAGGCTGGGGGTGTAGAAGGAGTTGGGAAGGGACACAGCAGGGACAGCTGACCCCAAGTGACCAAAGGGGTATTTTAGACCATATAGTGTCATGCTCAGCATATAGAGCTGGAGGGGGAGAAAAAAGGGGAGGGACATTTGGGGTGATGGTGTTTGTCTTCCCAAGTCACTCTTACCCACGATGGGGCCCTGCCCTCCTGGGTATGCCTGAACACCTGCCTGCCCATGGGAAGTGGTGAATTAATTCCTTGCTTTGCTTTTGTGCACGGCTTTTGCTTCACCTTTTAAACTGTCTTTATCTCAACCCGTGAGTTTTCTCACTTTTACCCTTCTGATTGTCTCTCCCATCCTGCTGCGAGACTGAATGAGCAAGGGGCTGTGCAGGGCTTAGCTGCCAGCTGAGGTTAAACCACAACAAATAGTAAAAAGCAAAAGAGAGCTCTGAGGAGCACAAATAACTTCTGCCCTCTTTTTTCTTGTGTTTGTTTTTTGCAGAGGGACTAATGTATTTTAAAACAGAGTAGCCAAAAAATGAAAATAGAAGGAATGTGGGAGGGAAAAAAGAAGATACTAACTGCAGAATATCACTCCTGATAGCTTGTCTGAAAATAAATTTAATTCCAATGAAGAAAGCAGCATTATATACACATACCAGTTTAAGACACCCAAACCATGTGTAGAACATCTGTTTACAAGAAGACAAGTCAGGGACAGTGACCTTGCTGTGCTTGTGCATTTCCACACAGTGGCATGTGCACACAAGGTCTGCTAGAACCCATACCAGACATCTGTGTACAATTTGCAAGATATGCTCCAACCTCAGGCTTCAGATTAGGCTCCTTGGGCAAATGCATAAGGATCTCAGTGTGCAAATATAACTCATATCAGTTTTTGTAAAATTGTAAAATGTTTAGCCTCAGCTAGGCCTTTTCACAATGACAATTTTACTTCTTGATACATAAACTTATCATTGGCAGGTTTTCCATACGAAGTCAACTATGTGCATAGCTCTCCTAATAACCAAAGTCTAGCCATTTTCCACTCAGACTTCCACAATTTTTCCTCTCCTGTGAAACTTGACTTAAGAGTCATCCCTTGCATAGTAAGAAAAACATGAAGCATGAGATTACAGCTGGTAAGGAGGAGAGGACCAGAAAAGGGACCCTGAGGATCTTGAGCTTCTCTTTTAGTCTCCTATCTCCAAAAAATACATTCACAATACAGAGTTATTCTCTGGAAACTCCCTCTGGATGAGAATATCTACAGAAGACTTACAGGGCTTCACAGAGCCTATGTCTGCTCCATACCATACCTCCCCCACTGCCCTATACTGCCACATGTGAAACAGAACAGGAATGCTCAGTCTCCTTGCCACTATAACTACAGTCAAGACCAAGAGTACTTAAGGAAGGAAATGCACCTGCCATGAACCTAAAGAGATTCCAGCAGCAAGTCTCTGTTGTAAAATCCTATCTTTTAGGACATTAAGAGCACAAAACTACGTACAACAGAATTAGCTATTGATCAGCTTCTTTTGATGCTGATTTTTTAATTGGAAAATAATATACTAATATCCTAGAAATCACCTTTAACCATCTGTGTGGCTGTTAGATTCAGGCCAGTCCTTTAGAAGCTGAAGGGCAATGCTGCAGATGACAGAAGTCCAGAGGCGATCCCACATGGGACTTCCTAAATTGAATTCCTGCTCTCACAGTGTTGCTATGCTTTCCTCCAAGTTGCATGCCTCAGATTGGCATTGCATGCCAAGCTCGACTAGGGCACAGTGAGAGCCTGATTTAAAATCAAAGCCAACAGACAATTTTTTTTTTTAACAAGACACACTGAAATGATGCCTATGGCATTGGAGAATTTACAGTCAGTCTAGGTCCCTGAGATAGAGGCAGTGAAATTAAACAGACAAGGACCTATCAAAAACTAACACAAGGACATGCACATAGTCCTGCCTTCTGAAGCTGTAAATTCTGAGAAATTATCAAGATCATGTCTTAATAGATAACTTCAATTTTATTCTCAGAGCTAGCCAGGAAGAAGCCCAGCTTCTCTCAAGTGCTAAATCTAGTGACTAGCAATGGAGGGCATAAGAAAATATTTTAATTGTACCCCAGACTCCTGATATTTTCCCATTGAGCACCTTCAAACTATTTTCATAATATTTGCCAAATTCTCTCTTCAATTCTCCTCAGATACTTCTGTCTACAAAGCCAGGGTCATCCTTTCCAAGAATGAACCAGTACAGTGGGACTTAAATGACTCACGCAAAATCAGTTTTCACAGACAGGATGCAACTGGAAAAAAATAACTGTAGTGTAACTTTGGGTATGCAGAGTTCCACCCCACTAAGAGATGGATAGCAATACTCTGTCAGAAATAAGCCCTGTTCATTACAGGAAAGCATCGTGTCCCTGGGCAGTTACAGTGGAGTTTGAACACAAATTCATTCCTCAGCTGGTTTCACAAAATCCTCACAAAGAGATGAAAACTCTCACCATGGCTTCTCAGACCACATATGGGCAGCAATCGCCTCTACACACTTTGTTGATAATTAATAATGAAAAATTACAAATTCAAAGAATAAATTATTTGTTGCATTTTGTCACTGAGAAGAGACTAGGAAAAAGGCCTATTATTATAATATTGTTATTATGATTGAAGTCCAGGATGGACAAAATTCTTTCCTTCTAATAAAGTTGTATATATGACAAGAAAGGATACTTTTTTCCATCTCTGCAGAAGGACTTAGTTCCATATTTTTAGTTGGAATAGTCTTTCTTTTTTTTTCCCCCACATTTGTGGCTAAAAGTTCCCTGCCAGCTGTCATTTAATTAAATTTTGCTAACTGAGCTCACTGGATTTCCAGTTGCAAGGGAATCTCTACTGAAGAACAGCCGTTATGGGTCTGACCAAAGGTTCATCTTCCCTGACAGTCCTTTTCTGGCTGTGACTCATAGTGTAAGAATGGAAGAATAAACATATGTGCTGACACATTGTTCTAGCTTTCAATAATCTCCAGCTCAAGGGCTTTTTGAGAGAAGGTGCCCTTATGTTCATCAAAAGCCCTTGCTAGAATTTTTCTTCATTAGTACACTTAGTGCCCCTGAAACTATAAAAGCTACAGTAGATGGTTCAGGGGTTCCCTCAACATTAATAAGCCCAAACTTTGCAGTGCCTAAAGATCAATTTTCCTTTTATTTTTTTCATTATTACAGTCTTAAGCTCCAAAAAACATAGTTTGATCCTAAAGCCATGGCAAAGTCTTCCCAAAATTGCATGTACTTTGCAGCTTTGCCTTCTTGTTAAGCTGGTGGTCTTATTCATCACTTATATCCATCACTTTCCCCCCTCTTTTGGGAACAGATCTGCCAAGTATATTTAGATACATTTTGATGCAGCTTCCCAGAATACTCTAGTATCTAAAACTGTCGATATATTTTTATATCCCCATATGTGCGTCTGCAGATTTTTTTTCACGGACCCCAGAAAACTATCCAAGAAAAACAGCATATGCAAGAATCTGAATGTACAGGCATCTACGCACATCTCTAAAGGCTGCACAAAAGTTTTTTGAAGTAACAAGTTCTTTAGTTTCTAGGACAACTGAAATCAAGAACCAGATATATTTGACAAGCAATTCCGTGCTCCAGAATCAAGAGAACTTTGGGTTTTTTTTATGAATGACTCAAAACACTAATTACAGAATAATCCCAGATACTTTTTTCTTAGTGGTTTTACAATAGCCTAGCAGTTATCTGGTACATACTGAACCCCTTGCTATATATTCAAATATGGTGATTTTCTACACCTATTTTTGTTTGTAACTATCCAGTAACTGCAGTGTTTTAAAGTAAAATTCCCATATTAGATGCTGAAAAAATCTTTTCCCATGCATCTAAAATATTTGTATTTATAACAATAAATTTAACAAGGCAAAATTGGTTACTTATTTGAGTTTGCCAATTTCATTAAGTTTGCTTCTAGAAGTCCTATTTCATACTACATAGCTCCCTCTGAAGTCACCGAAAGGGTTTCATTTTTCATAGTTTGGAATGTTCATTAGATATTTATATGAAAAATGAGAACAAACTATGCTACAGTAGATAGAACAAAAACAATTTCATAGGGCAGTAAACTCTCATACTCCAGGGCATAACCCAACTAGTAATTTATAGGGTTAGGGAGAAGCTTTGCTCACGGACAGATTATTTTGAAGAGAATACAATTAAATGTTAAGTACCTTCCATCAAACCATCCATTCAGTTGTGAACTGGACAAAATACGGTATCACAATTTCTTTGCCTGTATCTTTGTGAAACCAGCTCCCTGACTACCACCCTTGCTTGAGTGACACCCACAGAAATCTTTCTCAGTCCAGACTGCTTTCAGTACAGTTCATATAGTCAGACATCAATTGAACTAGATGATGATATTTTTTAGGATTTAAAATGTCTTTCCTAGCCTATTTACTTCTTCGTTTTACTTTATTTCCTACACCATTTTTCTTTAAGGTATGAAATGACCATTTTGTTTCAACTGAGCAAGGCAAAGCCTCTGTGTATTGCTTTCGTATTTTATATGCCACCCCAAAATACACCTACATTTGAAAGCATAAATTATCTTCTTCCCTCATTTTCACATGGACTCTCATGTGCAATATCTAAAACTGTATTGATCAAATTTATCCAAGGCTTGCAGTAAATTAAGATAAAGAAAAATCCTTTTTAAATGTAGAAAGGTTAAACATATAAAATACATATAATTATCTACCTTGTTCACATTTCTGAAATTTCTGAAAAAATGTTGGAATAAGCATAACCCTGTGCTCACCGCAAACACTGATAAAAGAGATTTTACAAGTCACCAGATTTAGCTGTCTCTAAAGTGATCATTATTCTGATTGTCCTTTTAATTCAAGGGTGTGTTGCATTTGCTTAAGCACAATTTACCATCCAAGTACCTTATCATTTAATATCATTACGTTTTTGCAATAATTTTTCAGTGAATGTATCTCACAAAATTCCTCATCTATAACTTCCCTTTTGGGAAGTTCCCCTGCTAAATAGGTTCAACTTCATACAGTGGGAAAGGAATAAAAATAAAGGGAAGGAGAAAGTGATTTAAAGTTTCCGTGAGACTCCAAAGTGAAGTGAATGCACACAGTAACATGAGGGCTTTTCACTCAATATAGTGCAAAATCACAATCCAGACCCAGAGTGCAGCACAATGAACTCTGAAGGCTTGGCTATTAGAAGTAGAAACATCCACTCTTCTTGTTTCTCCTCATTTCTTGGATAAAAAATGAGTTTGTCCAATTTTAAATGCAATAAATAAGGCAGGCAATTTGTTCTCATCACTCCCTTCATCCAAAAGCCAGGCAGTAACCATTGCAGCTGGCTTTTATGGGTGAGAGGGCTGGAAGCAGGTCCTGTGGAGCATTTAATCAGTATCAAAATGAGCTGGTGTCAGCTCTTCATGAAGAGACAAGCATGAACTTCCAGCAAGATAGAGCACAGGGGCAGCCTGAGGTGTCAGGAGTGACAGCCATACACTGGCCTCCTCCCTGTCCTCAAAAGGCACACACCGCAGTGACAGGGGACCTGCCCTGCAAGCATCCCAGTCCTGTCCAGAGCCAGAAAAGTCACACAGTCAAGGTTGGAGACTGTGTCTGCAGCCTTCTACTTACCTCTACTTCCCCTTTCCCTAAAGTTGAGATTCTTCTAAGAGAAGGAAAAAGAAAAGTTTGCTTTAACAAGTCCGTCAGCATAAACTGCTTGATAACTTAAATGAGGAAGATCTTCTGTGACAGTACATTAAGCTCTGCCCGATAAGAGTAAAAAATTAAATAACTGCTGCACAGATACAGAATGTATGTTTGATTAATTTTGATTCTTGCATGGTATTTAAGAAAACTGTGTTTTCAGAATGAAGCAGCATGATTTCATTTCTGCAACACCCTTGTGTTTGAGATACCCATTTATTTTATAAGCAACTACTCTACCTCACTGGTATACAGTGTGCAACTATAGCTCTCTGAAGTTCGGGCAAATCCCACCATCTGAACTTCAATCAAAAAAGTCTGTTAAATAATAACAGAAAGCATTTGTTACAGAGCTGTATTTTAAGGAAAGGAGGTTCAAAAACCCTTCTTTAGGTTCACTCTGGTTTAGAACAATTAATGATAATAGCAAAAAAGAGTTCCCAGTATGATGACAAATTACAAACAAAATTATTTGGTTACATTTTTACTGAAAATCGGATATCAGCCTGCCGATGGTAAATGAAAGGAAAGCACAAGGAGAGGTATTGACATTTTTTATTCCTGAACCCATCCTTGGGACAGCAAAGTCTTTCTTTGGCATTTCTTTCACATTTACTTAGAACACGATAAATATATCTATCCAAGCAACTGTATCAACATTAGGAGCCCATTTTACCTAAGTTCAAGTGCCTTGTGTTGTTATGTAGGTGGAAAGGCAGATTCGTTTCTCCTTCTTCCTCGAGATGAGTAGGTGTGTGGAAAAATGCCATATGAATCAAATTATCTTTGATTCATCATTATAACATTCACATCATACAAAATGGTTTGTGCTTAGAAACTCATTTTTTATCCATGCGTTCCTGGCAAGTATACAGTATACAAAAGAAAAGACAAAAACCCAAGGACTCCACTGATTCAAAATTCAGTTTACCTCTGCATTTGCTCCACATCAGTTTTTTATTCTTCTTTTAGCAACAATTTGTATAATAATAATTAGTAAAATCCTATTGCAGTCAAATCTTTTTGGTAAATGCCTCCTAAAGGACTTAGAAATCCTTTATTTGAAATACCTATGGTTAGAGTAAATCACATTAGCTATGGCAGCCAGCTGAGCTCAGTTTAACTGTGAATGTTCTCTTTTAATCCACCTGGACCTCCTCTACTCCTCCCTACACATTTTGTGGGCAAGGAAAACCAAAGGCCTTGATTACACAGAATGCCCCACAGTATTTTCTTCCAGAGAATTTAAGCATAATATTAAGGACACGTTGCAACACTCCTTCTGAAGTCTGCAGTACTGGCATTATCATAAATCTCAAACTGACTTCCTTATTTGATCTTTTCCCAGCATGTGAACATGCAGGCACTGGAAGCATCTGTGGGATTCTGAATACATCTGAAGTAATGTGCACATCAGTCTCCTGCTGAATGGGTCTTAAATCTACAGCTTTTATTGTTCAGACCATTCCTTCAAGTTGACTTGCAGTGCAAGAGGATTCCTGCAGAGGCTTTATTGAAGTCCAAATTCTGCAGTCTGACATAAACAAAATGCAAATTCTCAGCTTTTTAAATGCAAAATATATCGGCTAACAACCCTCTCTTTCATTCATGTGACATGCAAAACCAATTGGGAGAGTGATCTGTGGTGGAAGAAATTGTTTTGCCACATCATTCCAGTCAAAACACTGAGGATGTGTTTCTAGCTGACCCAAAAGCAACTCTCAAGAATCATATCCTCTTCTTCCTCTGTCTGTAGAAAATAATATATTCCTATTTCACTTGTAGGACAAGCAGACTAAAGTTTTGATGATTTCTGATGCTATAGAAGTGAAAGAGATTATCCACAATATCCAAAAATATTAGTAAAATGGCTTCTTTGTCTGAATTTAAAAAAAAAAAAAGCAACCACAAAAACAAACCCTCAGTTTTCCCAGGCTTATTCCATCCCACCATGGAAACCACCTGAGCATTGCAAAATAGCAGAAAGATACTGGTGAGTTGGGTTTTGGGATTTCAAAGGGGTTTTGCTTAATTATTCATACAGCAAATTCAGCGAAAGGTATTATTAGTTCTCTGTTTCCTCAGTTCATTTAACACAGGTCTCTCTGCTTCTTCATTTAGTGTTATTTTTTCTAGGTGTGAATGTCTTTCTGTCATGTGAAATTGAAATCAAATCTCATTAACATACAATTTCTTTTTATATTGCATTTTCTCTCTTGTCTATAGCTAATATTCACTATTTTGCTTTTTGCTTTCTTTTTTGCTCCTGCTCTTCCTCTAGAATATCTTCTGGAATGTAGTTTACATGAAAGATGTTATACAAAAAAGCAAAGGATAATCTAATTTCTTTCTACCAAAGAAAACAAAGTCCACTTCATGCAAGGCTTATATCTATTATTGTTGTTATTCAGGGAGGGTAGATGATGAAACTGTCAGAATAGCTAGTGAGGTGTATCCTGCATTAGTGCTGTTGTATAAGGACAGAGGGAATGGAACGGGAAATATTGTTTTGTTTGCGGTCATTAATTTTTCTGCTGCAAAAAAAGTAACACTGAGCAGATGCACATTTTTTCTGAACAGAAGTGTTTTCTCCTCCTAATTAATTGGGGACTTATTCAATACTGGCTCAGCAATACAAAATTGACCTTTGAAGATCAAAGTGAAAAGCCATATGGGGCTAAATCTTGTCTCTCTTATTTTATCTCTCTAAACTCACACATTTCAGATGAGTTTGCATCAGGATTTAGACAAGTGATCATCATACACCATGAAAAACAGCTCCTGGGACAGTTTAATTGTACATCCAAAATTTTGTATTTCACTTTATTTTCTTCACCCTACCATCTTCTTTTGGGTTTCTTCTGTGTAAGTTTCACCCTCACTCACGTCTCTCTCAATCATCCCATTTTGCTCTAGCAGTTGGCAAACTTCTTACAAGACAAAATCTTGGGAGCAAGAATATTAGCCCTGCATTATTTAGGAGAGCCTCTTCATTACACCACTTCTTCATTTCAATTGTTTGAAATTCTTTTGCACCTACAGGCATATGTAGAAGCCAAACTAGGATCCAAGTGTGCTTACATTACATTACATTACTATTTCTTGAATACCAGCAGCCAGAGGGTTAAACTAATAATTCAGAATAAACCCAATATTTTTCTTTCAAAATACCTTACAAACTATACTGACTATATAGTTTCATAATGCATAATATAGTTTATATTGAAAAACCTTATCACAATAATACTGTATCTGCTGCCATAAGGATTGTTTTAACAATTTTCCCCCTGAAATACTCTTAAACTTTAAGTAAGTCCTGCTGGTATCAGAAGGTTAAACTTGTAAGACCTCAACACCAACAACAATAGCCAAAAATATTTTAGAGATTTATGTATTCAGTGTACTATACTCCCTTCTCACTATCAGAGTTGCATTTTATGATGAGCAACTATCTAGGCGCAGAATACAATCTGTGGTCTACAGTCGTTCTAGTCTGGTCTACAGTCATTGAAAGGAAGTCTAAACAATCCCAGGGCTCTGACATTGTCAAAATAGCCAAATAACAGAGGTTGAAGGTCTTTACATCTAATGATTCCAATAATGCATGATTACTGCTTGACAGCCACCCTCCTGGAGGGCTGTACTGTACCAATCACAGTCTAAGTAGGGGAGAAGTTCTTTAAGTTTCTAGCAAAGTCCTGCACAGGTATGGTTTAGGAAAAATGGGAATAAACCCTGGATGGTGTCAATCAACATAGTTCCTTGATTGTCAGTACAGATATATTTGATAACACAATTGTGAATATAACTTTTTTAGACTGGTTGAAGATGGAAATAATAATGCAGTCTCACTGTATGCCATCTTAGAATCAAACACTAGTCTGAAAGAATTGATTCTATTCATCAAAATCTTTTTAAATTAGGAGATAGAAAGACAAGACAGATTATTCACCTGCAAATGTGAACAAAGCTTTTTAAGAGTTTTCTAATGTCAGGTTCTTCTTATTTTAAGACACCTTTCTGGATGCTGAAAGTTGAGGCAGCCAAAAAAGAAACTCCCAGTGACCTTAGAATGTCATATACTACAGGAATAAACATAAAATTAGGTACAAAAATATATTCAAATCTTGTTCTCTGTTATGCTTCTAGGTTACATATTTAAAAACCCAGCACATTAATGTCAAATATGGAAGGCCTCTCAAGGGTGAGACACAAGAATGCTGCATTTGACTGCACTCTATGAAATGGTAAAATACTTACCTACCAAAGGGTAAAGCTGACAGGATATCCTAGTTAATATTTTTGAAGCACCTCAGATCGCTACACAAATTCTGCCTAACAGTTGCAAGAAATACTCAGGATAAAGTTCTACACTGAATTACACTACTCACCTTCAGTCCTACTACGGTAATCTGGTTCTCTCAGAAGTGACAGAAAAAATATTGCAAGACAAAAGAGCTATTTACATAACTTATAATGTTAAGACATGAAGGAAGGAGGTATGACCATGGTTAGGCTAGAAATTAGAAGCTTCTTAATTAGCTGTGAAAGAGAGAGAATTATTTCAGTAGATTTAGGGAGAGCAATAAAGCCCAGAGGTTTTAAGAGAGATTTAAGCCACTTTTTTGCATGAGATCATACATTCTGATCACTCTAATCACTGCCCACTATTTCTTGCATCAGGTACCTTCACAGAGTTGAGAGATGTTCCCAGAGCTCAAGTCAGCATTATAAGCAGTAAGAGAGCCACAGTCCTTCACTGCAGACCCGGGAGGACTTGTGATGCTGCAAGCAAACAAAGGCCTTGCTCCTGGCTTGGGAGCTGAGCTGTGACCTGGATTCAGTACTGCTCTGCTATTCATCTCTCATGTTTCCTCAGGCACATCACTGTCCCAGAAGCTTTTCATTTGTGACAGAAATAAATACTTATCACCATCAGAGGTAGGTCCAAGGATCAATACTGTATGGATTTAAGATACCAGAGTAACAGCAAACACTCAACTACCTTTACAGGGTGCTTTTAATTCCAAAATCTCAATTTTTGTGGGCACAGCTCTGTTAGCACACCTATCAGGCATTTGCATTTCAGGCCAGGTGATAGAATCACTGCTAAGAGGTCAGAGACCAGCAAGTGAGGCAGCTCACAGCAGAGAGCAAGAGGCAGCCAGGGATGACGCACTGCCTGTGGTCCTGCTGCCCACTGAGACCAGCCTGGAGCCTGGACCGCACTGCGGCTGCTGCTCCGCCGGGAAAGGGAGTGTCTGTGTGTCTGGGGGTGTCTGTGTGTGTCTGGGGGTGTGTGTGTGTCTGGGTGTGTGTGTGTGTGTCTGAGTATGTGTGTGTGTGTCTGGGTGTGTGTGTGTGTGTCTGGGGGTCTGTGTGTGTGTCTGGGGGTCTGTGTGTGTGTCTGGGTGTGTGTGTC
>VXAX01007710.1:454679-468254 GCA_013399835.1 Leptocoma aspasia
GCTGTCCTCTGCCTCTCACAGCCCCCAGCATGAGGAACACAGTGACTTCTCTGGGTCTTTCTCCTCTGCCTCCTGACTCACTTCCGTCCTCCTCCACTCCTGCCCATGCCAAGAGAAGCACGACTTTGGCCAGGGCTGTTCTGCCATCTCTGGTGGAACAAAATCAGTTTCACCTGCTCTCCTGGGAGGCACTGAGCTGCTGTTGGCTGCTACATCAAACAATGGCTCTGCCACTGACACTGTCACAGCTGCTTTTTAGTTCAGGTGCTGGCACGCTGCACGTCTGCTGCTTTGTTACTGCCGGTGGATGCTGTCTGATGACTGCATCCCCAGAAGAAAGCATTGGGATTAGTATGCAGCTTATCTGTATTTAACAGTCAGCCAAAATATCAAAAAGCTATGTATAAAATTGTATCTCTGTTGCTACCCAAAGGAGTCTGTACTCTTCTGTGTTTTTCCCATGAACGCTGATTTTATAGTATGTTATTCAATTAAGACCTTTTCATACATGTTTTGCAGTTAAAGTCATACATCCAGCTTATTAGTCTAAAATTCACAGATTGCCTCCAATGTTAAACTTTCACTTTTAACAGGATACTCAGATTTCTGTTTCTAGAAAGTGAAGTTAAATTACAGCTCCCTGTGGGGCATTTCAGAGGATGACTCTAAATAAGCCAAAGGCAATACATTAAAGAACAGATCTTTATTACAAAAGCTTATAAAGTCACAGTAAAGGAAAGGAAGGCCACAGAAAATTCAAGAAAATAAACTAAATTCAATAAATATGCTTTATTTATATGAGTCAGTGGAGAGTAGACAGCACTGCAGAAACAACAGCTTAGAATCTGTGTCAGGGCTAATAAGAGTTCACACCCACATCTGGCTGTAATTCTCTTATCCTCATACAGAAATCAGGTCTAACTCAAATAATCAAAATATCAATGTAGGATTTGGACTCTAAGCCCAAAGTTGCCAAAAGGTCAAGAGTATAGAAGGGCTCAGCTCTAACTAGCAGCTGAGGATCTCATTTACATCCACAGTTTCTGCAGGTGCATAACAACAGAAAAGGAAGGAAGAAATTTTTTTTGCACACTGATTCACTGGATTGTTTACCTTAAAACACATCCTTCTTCAGGGCTGGTTTAAGTAATTCTCACAATAGAGCCTCCTCGCCTTTATAGAACTGAAGTTCAAGTCTCTTAATTGCTATGTGACCCCATGGGGTCAGTATTTTAAAATCCTTTACCCTCATGTAAAATTAGTAAACTTCAGTGACTTCATCATGAAACTGGTCATTTGGGGGTCTTGTATCTGGAAAGGCTTTTATGATTTTTTATGGTTTGCTTTAGGTTTTTGAGGGGCTTGGTGAGGATTTTTGGTTAATCACTTGGACCCCATTAGTGTTTTCATTTTGCTCAAGTAAGCAATTTCTTTTGAACACAAAATTCTGACTAAATTCTTTGATCAGCTTTTGTTCAGAAACTGTTTATTTCCATCTGCATTACAAATGTAGGATTTAAACAACCTATCAACTCAGCATAAGCAGCAAGTCATCTTGTCAGTCTGTCCTTTCCTCTCAGGGATGCAACTACTGTATTCTGCAGTTCTGAAGAAAGGAAATAATAGGATTAGAAAAACATTGAGGAGAAGGGGATGTCAAACAAAAGAAAAGCATGCTGTGGTTCTAAAGCAGTCTCATCTAGTACTGGGATTTGTAATCCAGAGGCTAAAGACTGCCTCTGCTAATTGAACAAAAAACCCCATGAAAGACTAATATAGTTTGATACTGTAGTGTGACCTACAGGGAAACATAATTAAAACATGTTTGAGTGTATTGGTTTTGGCTTGGATGGAGTTAATTTCTTTCCTAGTAGCTACTAGGGGCTGTGTTTTCAGTTTCTGATGAAAACAGGATTGATAATACAGAGTTATTTTAGCTATTGCAGAGCAGTACTTACATAGAGTCTAGGCCTTTTCAAACTGTCCTGCCAGTGGGGAGGCCAGGGGTGCATAAGAAGGTGGAAAGCAGCACAATCAGGAGAGCTGACCCCAGCTGACCCAAGGGATATTCCAGACCATATCATCATGCTCAGCAGTAAAACGAGGGGAAAATTGGCTGAGGGGCCACTGCTCAGAGACTGGCTGGGCATCAGTCAGCCAGTGCTGAGGAATTTATTCCATTCATATCACTTGTCTTTTTGGAATTCTATTCCTGTCTCTTTATTATTTTTCTTTTCATTACTATTAGCATTATTATTAAAAGAAAAATAATTAAACTCACCTTAACCCAAAACTTTTCTCACTTTTACCTTTCCAATTCACTTCCACCTGTCCTGCTGGGGCAGGGAGTGAGTGAGCAGCTCTGTGGAGCTTAGCTGCTGGCTGGGGTAAACCACAACAGAATAAAAGCAATTTTAGTCACTAATAAGCAATCTAAAGTATAGTCAGTCATACAAACACACCATTATTTAAGGATTACAATGTGTGAGAAAGCCAGCAATCAAATAACCTTATAGATCCTGTACACACTTAGAATACAAAAAATGAATGCCCACCTACTTTAGAAAAATTAGTCTACACATCATTGAAGGAAATGCAAAAATATGATTCAACAGAAATAGCTAATTTCTGTAAGCACTTTCAGCTCTTATGCTTTGTATCACCATTAGACAGCTTTATTAAAAAAATAAATACTATTTAAATAAGTCAATGTAATATCAGATATATAGTGTAATTTTAAAAGAAAAGTTTTGCAGTCTATTTTCCTCATCTTCAGAGACACAAATCACGGGGTATTTTTCATGTACTCCTGTATTGGCTCAGCTTCAGGTACTAGGCTAAATAAGCATTCACTTAAGACTTAGTTCTGTTGAGTGAGGGTGGTATTGAGAGGAATGACCTTCTCTGCATATTAAAGTTTACATAAGAAAGGTGAAAAACTGTTTGTGACCTTGTAAAAGGCCATTATTTCCATTTAAACAGAGCTGCAGGCAAGCACAGAGCATCCTGAATGATGTTAGGGTTGTGTGCTAATCTTGCTGAAGTCTGTAACTGTGAGTGAAGAGCATCTGAATATTGGTCAGGAAAACACACAAAATCAAAGCTGAAACCTATGTCTAATGGTAATCCATCAGCTTTAAATTAAAAACTACTTTGAAACTCAAAGTTAAGGCTTAGGGTATTTCCCCTATCAAGCCCAAACAAAAAACAGAAAAATCAAACCAAAACAAAACCAATCATACCACACCTCTTCTCTGCCCTCCTCCCACTCAAAAAAAACCCCAACCACAACTGAAATTAAACAAACAAAAAACCCCAACCACTTTTTGCTCAGAACGTATTTTCCTATTCCTGGTATATGAGCTGCAAGTCTCAGAAAAGAGGACAATCGGGATTTCAAACACAGGGAGTCCATTGAGACTGTGAGACATGAGACATCAGTCTGTCTCACATGTAGATCAAGGTAATTCAGACGAGAATTCACTGTTTCAGAGATGAGCTCTGAAACTCAAAGCGGAACGAGAGCAATTTGACATTCCCACTTGCCGCAGTTTGCAAAGACAACCAGTGTTTACAGAGGTTTGCTTATTGTTCTCACAATGCTTTTTCTTGGCCAATTCTGGTGTGCAAACACCATAACAACACGGTATAATAAGCCCAACCTGCTTTAGCCCCCTGCATTCCCCAGTGCATATTCAAAAAAGCTTATGCAATTTGGCCCAGATGCGTGCACGTTTCCATGTATCGAGGTAAGCAGAGAAAAAGCCGAGATCAAAGCCTCTTCTCTCCCAGGTGAATCACAGAGCTACAGACTCTCTCTCCCACCCCACTGAGCTTAGTTATTCATGAGACACAGGATGTTCATCCTATCAGAAAATACTACTCAAGCAGGGTAAAGCTATGAGTGAATACTTTGGAGAATGCTGCTGCAAAATACTGTAAACAAGTACTTGTAAGTGGCCCTCTGCCCTCTAGAAAACAGGATGTTGAGGTGTGGAGATAACACAAATGTTCACAGAGAAATACAAGTTACTGAATATTTTTGACCCTCTTGGCTGCTAAATAAATACCAGCATAAATCATGAAGAGTACATAAAGCTTTACTTTTTTAGAGCCATTCAAGCTTGCAGCATTTGTAGTTTCACTAGCCAGCCCCATGACTGGTCTGATCAAGCTCTGCTTCATATGATTGCTACCAGATCTGATCAAGTTTTGTTTCATACAATTTCCAACAGGCTGCTCCCTCCTTGAGTATTTCCAGGGCTCATCCAGCAGGACTCGCCTGACCAATCTCCCTGCTTGTGTCCCTGTGCTAACCTTACAGATTATCTCTCAACTCCACCAGCCAGTTGTCTCCCCAGTTTGCATGCCAAAAAGACAGGAGAGCTATTTCTCAACCTAACCATGTCACACTGGAGATATTCAACACCTCGAGTTAAAAGCAAAACTGTTCGCTATGAAAAACACATGATTCTGGAGATGGGTAAAGTCTTGCAAACATGCAGAGCTTCTCATCCTTTCAAGCTGTACCTTAAGTATCTTCATGATATTTCAGTGCATCTTGAGTCACCTCTGAACCCTGGAGCCTTTCCAGTCCAGCTCACCTTAGCAAGACCAACAGTTAAGCCATGTACACACAGTTCCTCTCCTCTTACCTGCAGCGTTTTTTGACAGGTTTTCAAGTGATCCTGGGAGTTTCTCTATATATAAAAAGCTTGGCCTCTTTATTCTGTGTTTAGTCATATTCCACCCTCTTCCGGCAGATTGATAAAGTATATTGATTTTTGGTCAAGGGACAGTCACTAAAATTTAACTATTGTCCTGAGGCTGAACAGTATATGTTGGAAAACTTGTCAGTAAATGCAGATAAATATTTGACAAGAAATATTCACAATACACCATTTTCCTAACTACAGAATAATTAATTAATTCTGTAATATTGATTGAATTCACGTAACATATGCAAGCTCCCCTAACCATCCTATGCACCTACTGATGTCTCTGAGCTGCTGCAAGGACAGGCAGCATCCGCAGTTGTTGCAAAATGTGCATTTATATAACAATATAAATGCATCTACTCTAATTTTAGCTCCTGCCAGCAGGGGAAAGTGTTTGCAGCTAAAATACAAAGTTTTAATTTTTTCTAAACAATTTATTCATACTTACTGTACCACCAACCATATTCACACATTAATAAAATGTAAGGGATTTTCCTGTTAATATTTTCAGCATATATTTCAAATCTCAAATATGTTTAATTACAGATTAGTTAATTTTCTACATTTCTTCTGATTGTTCTGCCCCTGCACAGTAAATGATGAGAAGACCTCTGCTGTGACTGCAGTATAGATTCTTTCCTTTCACTATTAATTTTCTCATTGAGAAATATGAAGCAGCCTCACAAGATTTGTTTAAGCTTCATTATTTTCCTAATTTTCCAAAACTGAGTATTTCCATTGTTACTACAAGGATAGGTTATAGTGAATATTGTTGCTGTCAATTAAAAAAATATTTTCACATTCAGAAATATTTCCATGCTATACAGTAGCAGAATAAAGTAGCAGAGGAAGATGGACTATCCCTCAAGACAGACAATAAATTCCTTTTTCATTCTTTCAGTTTATGTTATATTCAGGTTTGGGATTTTTCTTTTGTTTTGTTTTAACTGGTTGCCATGTGAACTGGCAATAAAGTATGCAGCCTTCTATACCTGTTATACCCATTTTGAGAAAAGAGAGGCAGCTTTTAATGTATCTCTCTCTGAGAACAGATTGTGTTGCAATCTTGACCTCATGCAAAAGGAGAATTCAAAATATCATAACCAATTCAGTAAAACTGCAGCTTGCACCCAGAAAATCTGGCAACATGCTTTAATTTGGGAGCAACACTATTGACTTATTATTCCAAATACAAAATCATCACTAACAGGACTAATAGCAAGCTATCAATGGAATAGCTCTTAAATATTGGGATTTGGTTATTCATCTGAATGTCCTGAAAATTGAGCATTTATTAATGAAAAACTTTTATAATTAGTACTCAACCTCTGCATGAACCACATTATCTTGTAGATCAAGAATTAAGTAAAATGCATAGGAATATAAAAAACATTTGTGATGGAGATGGAAGAAGGAAAGAAACATTCTTTACAGGAAAATAACACTTAGATTAATGCCAAAAAAAAACCAGGATTGCTAAATACGATGGGAAGGAACTCATACATTCCAGCCATATGCTGAGACTAATCTCTTCTAGAAAAACTGCATTCAATACAAGTGTATCTGGGGAAGAGCTCTTAGCTGGGTACAAACCATAGACACTTGTACTCAATTTGTAAGGGGAGGAAATGGAAGAACAAGAGGGAGAGGAAAAGCTATATTAAGAAGTCAAATTGCAGGAGCCCTTTGACTGCTATTACAAACTGAAGAAGATCTTCAAAACTGAAAACCTGCCATTAATCTCTTATTTACATGGAAAGCACATGCTTCTTTTTATCTGAAATACTTACAGTAATGACAGGAGCTGAGACTAGACAGATAAACACAATATGTCTGGTTATCAAGAAATTTAAATTTCTTATCTAAATTTGGGGTTGAAGCTGATATTTGCTTACTGTGAGCAGATAGTGCATCTGCTCAGTGAAACTTCTGTTCCCATCATTTTTACTGCTAATAGCAATAGTGAAACAGCATTTTCACGGGGCCCATTTTTCAAGGAACAGTCATTTCTAAGGGGGAGAAAATCTAGTTACTGAATCAGTCCCAAAATCAGAGATTATAAATCCCAAAAGTTTACAATGGTGAAGTCCAACAAGAAGCTAGGCACAAATCTATAACATTCACTCAAAAATCTTTAAGCTAAAATTGTTCTAAATGAAGTATGTGAGCCAAACAAACAGATATTTTATGATGCAACTGTTCTGAGGAAATTTCCAGGAAGGACTGGTTTTTTCTGCATTTTTAATCACACTTGGTAAACATGGCAGCTGTATACATCTGCTTGTTTCTATGCATGCCTGCTCTAAAAGTGAGCGACTGTGAGTGGCCATGTTTATTTATCAGTTTATTTAATTTTTTAAGAGTTCTGGAAGAATGTGTGATCTTTAACAGAAGACTGTGTGGTCTGTTCAGCAGCTGTGCTGCATAAAGAAAAACAGCAATGCTTCTGCTTTGCTTAACCAGCTAAGTCAAAGTCAGGGAAAATAGGAGGCCCTGATACTATTCATGCAAGAAAGATATAAAGTCATCTCTAGCTATTTTTTGGTCTGGGTTTTTTTTTTCAGTGATGTACTCTGCCATGTAATTTGTTGGCCTTGTTATAGGCTAACATACAAGACACACCTCTGCTTTGATCACAGCACTGATTTTGGTGGTTGGCTTGAAGTCTCTGTATGGGCACTCATGGTGTCCAATGTAGTGCTTTTGAAAGCAAATGCAGAAGACATGCAAACAGCAATTCACCCTTAATCATTTAAAAAAAAATTCACACTGTGCTATGTGTCCATCTCAATCTTTCTCTTATTTACATAAAATTCCCACTGATTACACAGATGATGGTAATTACATTAAATCATTCTATGGGAGTGCTGCCAAAGACACACAAACCCAGGTTCTGCTGTACACATGTCATGTAATGGGGATATCAATTACAGTGCCCAAAATTGAGCACAGAGTTTGTATTATTTCAACGTGCACATATACTCTGACATTTATGAATGATTAGGCCACAGCTTATCTACTGATCTACAAGCAAATTCGTTGCAGTGGGGTAGCATTAAATATGACTGCTAGAGAAGTGTCTAGGCATATTTCAAGATTTTACTCATTTGTTCTTTTACCACCACAGAGTTATACACAAAAATGAGGTAGGTAATGTCAACATCATGTCTTGAAGAGTCAACATTTCTATTCCTAATACATGAACAAAACATATTGATTCTTGAAATAATTAGTTTTGCTCCATATTTTGAGAATACACTCTTCACCAACAGTTGAATGTCATGAGGCCCATGAAGGTGTGAGTCAGGATTGGCAGGAAGACTGAGTGACTACTACCCCTCATGTTTTGAATGCAAGGCCATTCTGCCAGCTGCTCATGTCATTAAGGTGACATTGCACCTCTGAAATGAGTTGGTTTATATTTTAATGGTACCCTACTGCTTGACCCCAAATCTTACATTTGCTGAATCAACAATATCACAAAACAGCAAAGTCTGTCTGACATAGCAATGTTTTAATACATGATGATTCATCATGACAGGACACTGAAAGCCCTGTGGCATGTGCAGAAAAGCTTTAAATAGTACATAGTTGTTAACTTCTTTTAATTAAAAAGGCAAATGCACAAGAGAGAGGAGAACAATCTTTCTGTATCACATCACTTTTATTTGCTCCACTTACCAGCAAAGAATTGTTTTGGTTCCATTAAGAAATTCTATTTTTAAAAAATGTCATCTTCCCTACTTTTATATTTTTCTTTCTTTTCTGCATGGCATATCTAAAGGCATACAGCTCCTGGCTGCAAATACTACAGAGGATCACTAAATATAGGACAGCATGAAAATATGTTGAATACATTTGTCAGCACTGTATTAAAACAGAGCTGCATAGCAGAAATATTCCCTCATTGTTAATATATACTGGCTTTATCACCTTTCCAAGGTGAGAGCACCCACACAGGTATCATAATCAGTGACATTTTTGCAAAGTGCTTCAGGATATTTTATTTATTTTTTTCCTCCATAAAATGCATGCTGAAAATGTGCTAATGAAGGATACACTATTTTTTAATTTTATGTTATTTGCAGAAATTCAGTATTTTATTTCATACTACAGAGGTCTGAATCTCCCTTGTTTGAAGTGCTGCCAGCACAGCTGCAGAGTGCATCTCAGATAAATGGAAGCCATGACAAAGAGAATGAGTTAACCCAGTGCAAACTTTCCATCAAATATGCACAGCAGGTAAACAATTGCAAACTTCCATATTTTCTCTGCACTGTGAAGACATTGCAGATGACATTAAGTTGTTATGTAGCAAGGGACATCAAAGCAGTATGTCACATCAGCAGAAAAACCAGAAATAGCACAAGAAATATCTCCACGAACTATTTTCAGCTTTCTCAGGAAAACTACTGTGAAGCTGCATGGTAGAGCTAAAAAATTACAATGGTTTGCATAAATGGACCAATGTTTGTTAATGAACAACCTTTCAGCTTCTGCAGAACAGAACTGCTGTAGAATTCTCCATCAAAAAAAAAAAAAAAGAGAAAAAATTTTTGCTAATGATACTACCCCATAATTATTGATCTTTTATCTTTGAATACAACTGTGAGATCCACAATGCCTCCTGAAAAGCTTGCATTAATAGCAAAAGTGCCAGAAACCATCCCTTCACCAGAGTTTGAAATAAACTAGTTACTTTTATTCCTTACAGGTAACAGAAGCTCCTCTGTGCAAGCCAAGTTATGATAAGGCATATTTTAACACCATGACTGCAAGGGAAGGCAACTCTTGCAAAACACATTTAATCTGCTCTGTACTATCAATTGCCATTTCTTTAAAATCTGCTCCAGAGATTGGCAGGGCTCACTGTCTGCCTACAACGTGTTCTACAGCCCTTGAACAGCTAAGAAGCAGTGTAGGGAAATCATCTTACTGGTATTTTTTAAATCACTACAAAGGAGTTTGTACATCACAGTGTCAAAAAGCTCAACTATGCTTATATTTCTATGCAGAAATAACTATTTTTCATGATGATTTTGGTAAAAGTACTTTTACCATTGGAAATACATAATGAAAGACAACTTGATGTGGGTAATAGTAGAACAGTTTATGTCTGAACATCTGAACAATAATCAAATACAAGTATATTCATTTGTTGTCTTAACATCGGTTATAATAACCAATAAAAAACAAAGACAAAGCAAAAAAAATAGAAATTCTCTTTCCCTTCATGACTGGATATTTGTATTGACTCTCTCTTGTTCCCAGCAAATTACTTGGGTCAAGTACAAGATACTCTTAATAGCATTTGTTATCATGCAGACTTCTGTCAAACAGCAGTATCTTACATTTCCACTGGCATTTCTTATCATTAAATGTCCATGTAAGTCTCCTGGTTTTAGCAGATATCTTGCCTACTGTTTTTTCCTTCTGACATTTAAATCAATAATCCTGCAATCAAATTAGTCATACTTAAAAAGCTTACACCTATCTGCTAATTCACAATGCTAAATGACAGATGAAATGCTATGTTATATGTAATATCTTACACAAAAGACAGTATGTTCTCTACACCCATTGTATAAAGGACACAAAGCAACAAGATTAAATTTCAGCAAGAAAGATTCAGATTGGCAGCAGGAAAATCATCCAAAGAACCAGGGCACCTAAAACACTCAAGCAGGGTGCTTAGGGGTGCTGGGATACACCTGTCATTGGAAATATCTAAGAGCATAAACAAAAATCTCCCTTGAAGTGTTACAGGTCTTGTCAATCTTGCTGTAGGTGAGACAGACTAAGTAACTTCTTGTAGTCCTTTCTACCCAAGATGTTCTAGAATGTGCAAGAAGCATGGAAAATATGAAGTTCAAAAATTGGGCTAAAAAAAGTTTATACTATCATCTAAATTACTATTTTAATTTATCTCTAGAACATATTTCATTCTTTAAACACCTGTTAACAAAAAGCACACCCCTTGGGAACTGATACTTCTTAAGTAGACAGTAGAACAACGCAGGAGAAAGCAAAAGCATCCAATATAACCAGTAGTACAACTGATGAGACTTTTGTTCACTTTTATTCGTCTTGCCCAGTTGGGATTTAAAAACTCATAAAAGTTATGAGTCACATGGCTTAGGTGAAAAGAATTATAAAGAAAAGCTACATAGTACAATATTTCTTAATATTATTTTCATTCATAATAGCAAGGTCTCATTAAAATATTAATGAAAATGCCACTGACATATAGCAAAGTGACTTAGACATAGCTCCTGTACTCACGACTTCAATTTCTCCAGGGATTATCTTCATACCATCATCTACATATTTTGATGTCAGATATATTTGAAACGTAGTAAGACAAGAAGAACCTTAGAAGCACATACATATCCAGGAGGAGAAGTAACCCAAAGAAATCTGGATTTATGTTCCAGGGAGCCAAAGCACCACAGCACCACGGCAGCAATCACAGACCTTGCTCCAGCAAAGAGGATCACCATGAGCAGTCATCCCCACTTGCACCCTTATACCTACACTGCATTTCTGACCTGCCAGTGCAGCTGTTTCTGCAGTGGTACCATAATAACCCAACCCAAAGGCATGATCCAAGCTACAAAAGCTTCTGTAGTCATAACTCCAATAATGCTGTTTACTCCTACCTGCACTAGCTAAGCTCAACCTGAGTTCACTGTGGTCAGGACATAATACCATGAGCAATGGGGTTTGTTACACAAAAGGATGAAGGTGGAGAAGGCCCCTGGTTGCAGGGCTTATAACCCTCCCAGATGGCCCAGCAGCAGCTGAATAAGGATGTGCATTCAGCCTCCAAGGAGCAGGGAGAAGTGATTATGCTTTTTTGTCCTGCTAGCAGAATGCAACTTGGCATATTTCTGTGTTTAACAGCACCCCTGTCTTGCCACATTTTTCTCTAGGCAGATAAAAAAGTCCATCCACAAAGAAATGGTAACCTTCTCCCACACTGTGAAAAGATGAATGGGGATAAAATTAGAGGAAACTGAGGAGTTACATTTGCATCCTAACAGAAGTTATAACGATATGGAAATTATAGGATAAAATGTAGTTGCTGTTTCCTGGATGGAAAATGGTTCACATGCTTGAAACCTATTCCACAATGATTCCCCATACACACAATCTGCAACTCGGAGCACGTGCTAATGGGATTGAATGGAGGGTGGAGCAGAGTGGAGAAATCATGGCCAGGCACTGTTGAAATCCTTGTAGGGAGGGGAACTCGATGGTACTTTGCTACTGATAAACTGTGTAACACCTGTCAGCCAGGGGAGAGAGGAGAAGATGTCCTGCTGCTGAGCCAACAATGTGGTGAAATTGCTCCTCTCAGATGAACATGGTTAATTAAAGCCTAATGGTAATATTAACACCTCCATCCCAACATTGCCTGACCTAAGGTATGACAACCCCTCACTGGGATACTTCTTTTTGATTGCATCTTTAAAAGCAAAGGGAGACAATTTTACACCAATCAGTAACAAAGGTATGCACAACTAGAGTCACTCAAGCTCCACCTAAACATAAAGAAATAGTATGAAAGTAAGTCAAGAATGGGCGAAAGGCCAGGGAAGCATCCATCATAACTTCTGGGATCAGTCAATGCGCTGAGCTTGCCTTGTGCCTCATAGGGACATCTGCTGGGTAAGAACCACTCTACACATGCTGAATACATTTTGGAGATTAGAGCTTGCTGTGTATTGTTTTGAATACATTTTTGCACTCAGTACTGTCACCAACAATCCTTGAACCTTAACCTGCCACAATTTTATATTAATAAAGAGTGCTATTCCATAAACCATAGGTGCAAGTCTCTCATAGGCACTGGCAGTCACCTACAGCAGAGAATACACCCAAATAAAAGGTAGACCTGCTGAGGTGTCTCCCTTGTGCTGTTGGTGTTTTTCCCTCAGTCAGTCCACCCTCCAATCCAGAAGGACTGCACAGTGAAGGGTCTCCATCACACACTGGTCAGACACAAGGGTCTTTTCCAGCTTTCCTGGGGTGCTGAAACCCCATGGCAAGTTAAACACTAAGTGTCAGGTAAATCTCCCCACACAAAGGATGAGGGAAACCTCCCCTTTTCACATGACACACACCCCTTTTTCTTTATTCTTTCATCACTTAGAATATTTTCTGAGAATTATTTGGCAAAGAATAATTTTAGTCTCTCCTAGCCCCTGTCACTTAAAAGCTGCTATAATAAAATTCTAACTCTATTATCAGGTTACAAAGTAGTCCATAAGATTAAAAAGTTAAGAAAAGACATCTAACCTCTGTACTTAAAAAAAGATTAATAGACAAATTGGCTGCTTTATGGGGACAAGGACGCTAAGGAAAGTTCTCTTGTTAACAGCTACAAAAGAAGTAAGGTTTCCAATCTTCAAAGCCACATGGAAAAGATCAGTAAAACACTCTGGTATTTAATACTTTAATGTAAGCCTCTATAATTAAATGTTAGATTTTCTATTAGAGAAATGATCAGATTAAAGATGAGGTGATTAAAGATTCAAATTAATTTGGCTACTTTAAATACTCTAATAAAGATGTTCTGTTGATTCTTAAACTAGCAGCACTTACATTAAGAGTATTTCAGGGAAGGCCTCATCACATTATGTGCTACAATATGTTCTTCTGAACTAAGCATAAAATTCTGTTCTTTTAGGGGGAAAAAAGAAAAGCACACAAAGATTTTCTGCTGATCTCTGCAGGCTAAGAGTGTAAGAAAACTTATACTCTACTCTATCCTTTGAATTTTCTCAGTTTAATTGTGCACTATACCCACAAACTCACTTTCCTAGCAAATTGTATTTTATATATATATATATAT
>VXAX01007710.1:468373-572868 GCA_013399835.1 Leptocoma aspasia
TATATATATATATAAATACCTCTTCCATTTTTTATTCATTGCCATGTTGAACATATTTCTCAGCAGAGGATCAAACCTGAATCAACAATACAAACTTCACCTTGTTTCCTGCCACGTGTAGAATGTGATAGAGCATAGGTCTATCAGGACAATGAGGACATTCCCTTTTTATGTCAGCTAAAAGGGGAACTCCTTGGACATCCTACACAGCTTGCTTCATCTTACCCTGTAAAAGAGTAAACTATAAGAAACAACTAAAACACAACAGTTTTAGTAAAACAACAATACAATAGGTTATATTCCAGACACCTAGGAAAGAGGAAATGTCAACGGCATGAAATAATCAGTCCATAAAAAAGCTGAAGGTGTATAGCTTAGCTAATGGATAAGAATGAAACAAGTAACACTCTGAAACTTTGTTCCTGAATGTATTAAAAATCCTTTTTTACAGCAAAAAGAAGATTTAAGATAGCTAGGTATGATCATTAAAACCTAAAAATAGTACGGTGGAAAAGATAGACTCAAACAATTTTAGACTTTTCTGGAAAAGCAGAAAATATCAAAAGCACAAGTAGCTTGAAGAATAGAAACCTCTGGAATCTTGTAGCCAGATGGGAAAGGGAAACTGCTGCTTTTTCACATTCTGCAAACTATGGCAAGCAGCTCTAGCAGAAGGTAGCTGCTTTCATTTGCAAACATGCACTTTACCTTCATTTACCAAATGAAGGAGTCCTTCGTTTTTTAGTAATTTCTAATGCTCACAGTAGTATGATTAATGTTGGGAGATTTTTTTGGTTTGTTCTTTTTTTTTTTTTTTTGGTCATTTGTTCATCATTCACTCTGTTACAATTTTGAAGGTGTTTTACTTCAAAATACTTCTATATTTCAATATTTGATTTATTTTTTCAAACGTTTTTCCATTACCACTCTGTCTTTGAAATGCTTTTACAATTTCTATCTTCCCTCTTTCCTCCTGTTTTCACTTGCTTGTTTTCAAGACAACTGTTCTAACTGTGAGCTCTGGAAATCCGCTGTTCCTCCCTCATGCGGCAGAGCCTTGGGTGGATCTATCAAGCATTTCTCCGTATTACAGGGTTATACAAATAGAATTTACATCTCTCAGACTCAAAAAGGCCAGGATCATTGCAATTTCATCTGTTATAATTAACTCTTTATAGATAGAAAATTCAAAGCAATCAGGTATCGTACAGAAAAAATAGAGTTTTTAAACAACTCTCCCACCAGCAGGTCTTTGATGTTAGGTTTGACTTGAGTTTGCTCAGGAGCATAGGAAGGGACAGGGAATTCTGCAAAATCCCTGATGCACTCTCAGAAACCTCCCCCCAGCCCACTTGGGCTGATCTGCTCCTGGTGGCACTCAGCCTTTTGGTAGTATCTGGATCAGCATCTCCCTCAGTACTCCGGAGCCAGCAGTAACAGACAGTTGTGACATCCAGTGAAAACACAGAGAGTTCCTTATATCTTGCTCTGAACTTTCTTCCATGAAATGTTACCTTGAAATTCCATAAATATATTAAATCAATATTTTACTACCTGAGATGTGTCACCTATTCAACATTTCCCAACATGTAGTGCCAGTAAAATCAGTATTTTCCACCCACCTATTGACAACCATGTCTGCTACTGCTGATTCACCAATTTGTGCCAATCTTTTTGCTGAAATTGCTATTACAAATCTATTAAATAATTAATCACTAATTTAGTAGTTTCTCTCTATTTTCTTTATGAAGTTCTATGAATGCATTGAATCCAATAAAGAAATTTGAACATTTTCCGAGAAATTCAGAATTCATTATATAGTATGATTTTTTTTTTCCCTGTTCTCAGAGGTTCATAATAAATTAATAAACCTGATTTCAAGATTCCTGCTCAGGAGGAATATCCTGTCACCCAGCCAGTGACCTGTTGCAATATCTATTATTAGATGCACTATTTAATTAGGATATAACTCAGGAGATCTGCTTAATCAGGATGTCTCCCAGTGAACACATTTAGGTCCAGCAACATTCATTGGCAATGACTTTCATAATGGGGATAGTAACTTCCCTTAATTGGGATATCTTAGTGCGAGTTAGTGTGCTCACCTGAGTCATGTACTTCTGTCTTCTCTGACAAGAGCTTTCAGATTTTCTCATGCTGTGACAGAAAACACATGAAATATGTATTGCCCTGGTTTCAGCCATGAGACTCAACTTCTTCCTAGTAGCTGGTACAGTGCTGCATTTTGGTTTTAATATAACAATAAATGTTGAGGACATGATGATGTTTTAGTTGTTGCTAAGCAGTGCTGACCCTAAGTCAAGGACTTTTCAGTTTCCTGTGCTCTAGCCCAGTCTCTCTTTCTTTTTGGAACAGGAGGTCAAGCAGTTAATACTCAGATGGTTTTCCTCCTACCTTGCTGCTTCCTGGCATGAGCCTTTTTACCTTCATGGGTGGGTATGTAGAGAAGATTGCAAGCCAGTTCACACTATGCACAGTTATTGGTTGCCTGCTTTTCTCTTTTACACCTTTTAAAAACCCTCTTTTCCTGTCTTGAGAACCACTTTAGGATCATCAACAGGACCCAGTTGTGACAGCTGAGGATCAAAACTGACCGAAGACCAAAAGCCATAATTTTTCACAGGAGGTCAGAGGTTAGAGCTGGCTTGAGAAAAACTACTCTCTATTCACACATTAGAGAAGAAAAAGGCAAGTAGCTGTCTTATGTGCCTTGATTAAACTGCCTCTTTATTCATCACCAATTCTATCAGCCTCAGTTGAAGAAACCCTACCAACAGGCAATTTTAGAAAGAAAAATAAACAAAGTCTGCAGCCCTTATGTGCACATATTCAAGTTCCATCTCCAAGAACAACTATTGAAATATTTTGAGCTAGAAATTTGCTGCTCATTGACAATCTAAAATAACCAGGAGCTTATTGATCTCTCCTTCTCCCCCACTAAGAGAAAGAAAGAATGATAAAGAGCTGCTGTTGAGATAAAATTCACCATACTTAACATCAAGTATAATGCACAAAAATAAAAACTTTAGGAATAGCTTATTTACTGTCAGCACAACATCAGTGAATGACTTTCCTTTTTTTTTTTTCCCCCTGCCCTACCTTTTCCCCCTAAATTCAACAACAGATGGAAAGAAAGCAGAAGATGTGAACATCCTGGGAATGCACAAAATCCTGTGTGGTTGTACAAGCATGTCCATAGAAGCAGATGCAGTTACTTGTTCACTTGAGGATTGAGCTGGCTCGATATATAGTCTAAAACTTACAGAACCATGTTACCTGGCTATTATTTTAGGATTAGCACTATGATAACACATGCTGCTGGCTTGTATTCAGCTGTCTGAGAGCACAGATGGAATGGGAGCACAACTGTCCAAACTTGTACATGTAAACATGGTCTGCATGTCACTGCAGATCTCCATTTGAGGAGCTAGGACAGGAACTCCATGTGCTGTAAACAGTGAATCCAATTCTACCTTTCCTAACATCCATATAGGAAGTAATGACACAAGAAATGAGATGTGTCACCTATTCAAAATTCCCATGAACACAGGTATTAAAGCAATGAGAACCTAGCTTACAGCACCTTCAAAGTATACTAATTCTACCCACTTATCTAGTGCCCAATTGTTTCCTTTTCCACCTCCTGAGGGTTTTTTTTCTTGCATTTAAGTATTTCCAGGATAGATTCTGATGCCACAATATGTGACCAAATACAGTACTTCATGCCTGCACAGTTAACACCTGGCAGCATATTAAAGCATGACTTCTTGATTCAAATATCCCTGAATACAAATTATGTCAATAAAAAGAAATTATATTACAAATTTCTTGCCAAGTCACATTGACCCTATCTGGCAGGGTACTTGGGGAAATTCTGGATGGAAACAGCATTCTGGCCTCTTACTGTTAACTGGAGAGTGGGTGGCAGTTTATTTAGAGAACCTACTTGATCAGAAAGCCTTTCATGTCTGATCTCTCTCCTCTTTCAGCAGTCAGTGTTGAATGTTTGGTAAAATGAAAAGGTTTATATGACCTTTTTCATTCAGTTCCTATTATGAGATGTAATTCTCTTATTTTAAGGAAAATCTAGAACTTATTATTAACACCTGGTATTATCTCCTGTACAGTATACTCTACATCACTTAAAAGTTTCCAATTTAAACCCATAACTTGAGGTTGAAAGGGTGAATTCTATTTTCTTTTGTTTTCTGCTTAGCTTCTGAATTCCCAGATGCAGAAATCATCTTTTTGCACACCAGTTACCGCACTACTAGCAGTCTACACCATTCAGTAAAAAAAAATTTCCAGATATGGCTGATAGTATTCAGCAGTGGAATTATCTTATATCTGCTGTACTTTTCATATCTTAGATAACAACACTGATTAAAAAAAAAGCCTTCCTGAATTTCTGCAGCACTGTTTTAGCTATTAAACAATGCAATGGCTTTTTTTTTTTGTTCTACAAAGGATATCTTCAGTTCCTGAAAAGAAACACACAGACTAGTTCAAATCACCTCTTGACCTTCTCTTCAGTGAGCTCCTTATGTTTCCCATCATAAGATATACTTTCCAGCTCATAAACATTTTCTTTCTCTGAATCATCTATTTTAACTGCAGGACTTAAAACACTATCCAGTTTTCAGAAAACTTTCCCTGCGCCTTGGATTCCAACAATTAGTTTCACTAGCAAATATAGAGGAAATATTTCTTTGCTATTCTAATATTTCATTTACATACCTAATGATGCTTTTAACCCAGCTAGCCAAAGCTCCTTGCTGGATATTTTTCTTCTTGTACCTCTCATTTAAATGTCTCAAAATTATGTGACTTAGGTGCATACATCTTTTCTGTTTGATCAATATTGTTCACTGGTATAACTTGTTCTGAACATTCTATAATTTACTTTATTTTACTATTTCATTATCCTTTGCATTGCCAATAAACGTGAGCAGCTCCCAACGCAATGAGTCCTTTCCAGACTTCACAGACCACTTGAACAGATTAGCCTTGTACCTTGACTAAGATGATAAAAGTTAGACCACAGTATTCTCCTTTCTTCATCCTACCTCCATGTGCATGTGACAAGACATTTGTCCATTTCATGTGACAAGACATCCACAGAGTAGTATCACAGTTCTGTGGCACTCTCTGCACTCCTGTGTCTGCAGAACTAGATGAGAAAGGAGTTAGGGTTTGTCTGAAAGAGACCCACTGTGAGGTGCAAAAGGCAACATCAAGCATAAAAACAGCTAGAGCACTAAACTGTCTTGCCAAACCCTTACTCAGTTTTGCACAATTTATTAATAAGACAGATCTTTTTGGTACTTTTTCTGACTTGAAAAAGTCTTTAAATTCATCATATTGGAATGAAAATCCCAAGTTCAAGCCCTGATTAATATTTTTCAAGAATGTTCTTGCAACATCCACACACTCAAAACATCTGCAATTGCCTGTGCTATGTGTATGTGCTTATGTGCACAAGCACACAGACACAATGGTAACGTTCCTGTGGAATTTGACAATTAAGCTTAAGCAATCACACGGGGGGGTCTGAGGTTATCTACTATAAACCTTTTATATAGCAGATTATTAACCTGATCAAAACAATGTCAGGACTGCAGGAAACACCTTTGATCATTTCATCAAGTGAAAACAGTTGAATTCGATTTAGGAGGAGAGGTTGCCTGACAAGATCTCCCAGATCTGGATTCCTATTTTAACTCTTAAATACAGGTCTACTCACTTTGAGGAACCTAAAGTGTTGCTTAAATGCTGCTCAAGCTAAGAGCTACTACATGTGCACATGCAGGAAGAAATGGATTTTCATAGGTTCTACAAACATGCCTTCCATCCAAGAGCATTTGTTCAACCACAAAAAAAATTGGAAAGACATAGAAATGGAGAATTTATTAAGCAAATACACTTTTGTTTGGTTTTATTCAAAGATAAAAAGTAAGGTTAAAACTTCCAAAAAAACATACGTTTCTCAACATCTTCCTAGCCTTGGTCATTACAGTGATTCTGACTGGTGACATATAGCATTTTACAGTTTTTCCTGAAGCTGAGAAGCTTCCTGAAGCTGAGAAGATGTCAGTGGGAGTTGATGATGCTGAGTGATCTTACCAGCACCTTAAATAATTGTATGCTGCATTGCAGATCTTAAGTCTGGTGCAGTTACATAAAATTATATGAACAGATTGTGAATAAATTGAAAGTAATACAACAGATTGTGAAAAATTGTAAGTAAAATCATATGCATCTTTTGATATTGTTGTGCTGGGTTTGGCTGGGATAGAGTGAATGAGCTTCATAGTAGCTGGTATAGAACTCTGCTTTGGATTTGTGATTAAAACATTGATAATACAAAGATGTTTTCATTATTGCTGAAGAGAGCTTACACAGAGCCAAGGCCTTTCCTGGCCTCACCCCACCAGCTGGGGGGCTGGGGGTGCACAAGAAGTTGGGAGGGGAGAGAGCCAGCACAGCTGACCCCACCTGAATTAAGGGATATTTCAGACCACATGGCATCATGCTCAGCTCAGATAAAGTTGGGGGAAGAAGGAACTGAGGGGGACATTTGGAATTATGTCTTCCCAAGTAACTGTTGCACGTGATGGAGCCCTGCTTTCCTAGTGATGGCTGAGCAGCTGCCTGCCCATGGGAAGTGGTGAATAAATTCTTTCTTTTGTATAGCTTGTGTGTGCTTTACTTATTAAACTGTCTTTATCTCAACCCGTGTGTTTTCTCATTCTTACCCTCCTGATTCTGTTCCACATCCCACTGGGGGGAAAGGAGTGAGCAGCTCATTGGTGCATAGTTCTTGGCTGGGATTAAACCACAACAATTGTACAGTCTGGTTATATAAACAGCTCGTGTTGCACATTACAAAACATATAAACATTACAAAACAACTGCTTTTCCAGTTGCTGTCGTGTACATGAAGACTTTTTAAATGGAGTAACATTCCATTTTTCTACAATACCCTTTGCATTTTTACAATTCAGTTCGGCACTTTGTCATAACTGATCATACATCTTGATGCCTTTTTTATGTTTTTTAAATCAATGTGAATATTTCTTCCTTGCATTAATAGCATTTCATGTAGCAAAATTGGTAAAGACATTTCTATTTTCATCATAGTTTATTCCTCTTCCCCAGTCCTCATCCATGGAAAGATTGGCTGGAGAAATATTTTTCTGTTAATGTTTAGCAGATATGACTCCTTTTATCCAAAGCACACATTTCAGTGCTATTTAGTCTAAATAATTTCTATTATAATCATTTGTCTCAAGATTTTCAAGAAACCAAGTTTATATGCTGCTAATATTCATTTACTACCTTTCCCTCATGCACCAAAAAAAAAAGTCAGGATCAACCTTAATTCCCTTTAAAGAAAAGAAGACCAAACATTCGAGGGTATACTCACATAGAGAATTGAAGTGGACATAAGTTACATACAGAAGGAGAAAGAGAACAATTTGTTTCTCAGTAATTCATTCGTTTCTCAGAACATTTTCTTTCTTGATGCTATCCTGCTTTTTTTGAAGGGTTTTCCATAACACTTATGTTCTTAAAGTGACAATCTTATATGGTAGATGCGTTGGGAAGAAAAGGAAAAAGGTGTCATATTGTCTCTGTGCACATAAAATCCTTTAATTCCTTTCTTTATCACTAAGTTCCTGGTAACACTGTTACAATCTCTTCCCTTCGAACACATTGGAATATTCCAGATATAGCAGTAGGGTGGCCACCTCCAGTCACCCAGAAATGCTTGTCAAAGAATCAGTGAACAATATTCCAGATCTTTTACAGGTGAAAAGCAAGGGCAACTGTAGATGAGGTGTCTAGCTTCATCATATCTCTCACATTGAGCAAGATCCAGACTATCCTAGATCATCCTAATTTGAAATATAGAGATTTTAAGCACTTACTATCTCAAGTAAAAATACCACAAGAACAGCCAAGAAAACCAGTTTGCTTGGATTCTTACACCAAGTCCTGTAATAGTACAGAGAGATCAAAACTTCCATTTCTAAAATTACATCTCTCTTGAGCATGTGTATGCTCAGCAGTGGGACATCCCTACCTCAGACCTACTTGTGGCTCCCATGGTCACCTTAAAGCAGTAGTAAATCCACCTTTGATGCCTGCTTTGGCTGGCATGCTCTGAGCTTATCATAGAAGTATCAAGTGAAACATAAAACAGTCATTTAATTTCAGTATTTCTTCCATGTGATGGCTGAGCAGCTAACATGCAGGTTGATACTCCAGGAAGGTAGGCTATCTCTAAAGCTATCCTAACAGCCATCAAAATCCTTCTCAACCCTTAGACATCCTAAACAACCTTCTTTGATTCTAGGCTGCATTCTTAAACTTTCTTATTTTCTGTATCTTTATATGATTTTATTATATTTCTATCAGAAATAGAGACAAATTCTGCTCTTCGGAGAGGGTTCTTTTTACCATTTTCTCTAAGAACAGAAATTAAGAAAAAAAATATGAAGAAATTGAAATTATTTTATTAAATTCTTTATGTAGAGTTCAGTCAACAAAAAGCATCCAGAGCTGTTTTAGGGGCTGCAAATGCCTCCTCTCCTGTGGGCACAGCAGCACCTGAGGTACTGACTCTGCCCTTGCAGGGGTGGCACAGGAGCAACAGGCAACCCATGTCATTTGGGAGCCACAGCTGGAGGCAAAAAGACCTATCCAAAAATACCTAAATATTACTAAGTACCTTTCTTTCAGCCACTGAATTCTACCCTTTTTCTAATAATAGGAAATCACTGCACAGAATAAGAAACGGTAACATAACAAATAAAAATACCACATATCAGTTCAATTTCTGTTACTGTAGAAATAATACATACGACTTTAACAAAATTAAAGTATAAAGAAGCAATAAATGAAGGAAAATTTAAAAATCTATTTTGATAAAAATAAAGATTTTGTTATATCAACCTTTTTTTTCAGTATCTATAAAGCTATTTTTCTGGGGCAGGGAAACAATAAAAGCCACCATAAGCACCACAAATAAAGCCCAAATTTTTCAGTTGCATTAGTCAAAAACAAATTTCAGTCTTTAGTGTTCCTTCCCAAGGTAATAGTGTTGGGTTCCTAAAGACCTCAGTGGCTATCCATGTCACTTTCCTGATTTTTTGGTGCCTTTCCAGTTCCAAAGAGCTCAGAACTGTAGCATTTTTTCTAACTGCAGTGTTAGCAGCTCTCAGAAAGGGGCATTGCCACCTCCTGTTCTAGCTGAGATACCTCTAAATCAGCTTTGACTTTTTGCTGCCATATTTCACAACAAACTTCTATATAATTGTCTATTATTGCCCATAGGCCTGCTTTTCAAAATTATTGATTTCCATCAATCTTCTTCCTGTTTTTTGGGATTATTTTTTCCCCAGCTATAATCAATCCTATTTCCTGCCTATTCTTTAAATCTTCTCTAGGATCCTGCCAGTACAGTTTTGTGAAACACTTCTTCAGTGGTTTTACATGAAAAAGTCCAGAGAGTATGTGTATAGTTACCCATTTTCTTATTCTTTCCTGGTGAAATAAAGATGATTACTTTAGTGAGGAACAGCAAATCATGATTCAAAGGCATAGAGAAGGATTAGAAAGTCACTTGCCACCAATGTCACCTTTTTGAATTGCAAAAAAAACAGGAGGATTTTTCCAGCAGTTTACACACCCAGACGAGTTCAGCCCACACTGAGTTTGCACTGTGACATTGTCCCTCTCCCCAGGTCATGTCAGGCACAGCACTGAGTGAGCAAGAAGCTGAGAAAGCTGCACCAGGAACCCACAGGGTTCTGAAGTAACAGCAGGGAATTAGGGGACCAACTGCTGAGGCCAGACAGTCCCTTCATCTCTGGAACCCTCCTACTTAGAAATTGAGAAGTTATACAGAATCCTGTTTAACACCATGAAATACAGAACACATTAGATTTTGCATGCTCATTTCCATAAGGACCAGCTGTAGTTGCAATGTAAAATCAGTTAAATTTTTACTGTTCTAAAACAAATTCTGAGTATTTATTTAATTTTGGACTGTGAAAACCTTGTGGTTTTTTGGAGACACACATTCTTATACAATAAGAAAAAAAGATCCAAAATCAACTTACTCTAAGAAACCAGGTTGGGGTTTTTTAAGTTGTTTCTTGTTGTGGTGATTTTATCATCGAATATATTACCTTGACAAATCTCTGTGGCAAAGCAATTTTGATTTCAAGCTTTACTTTTCTAATTTCTCTGCAACTTGAACAAACAAGATAATTCTTTCTCCTTTATTTACTTGTGATTCCTTTCTGAACTTGGTGAAAAGAAATTATTTTTCAGTATTAAAGATTTAAAATTTTGTACAGAAAACCATACATCAATTTTTCTCTTATAATGCAGCATAAAAATCAATCTGAACTAGAGTTTCCTTATAGATTTCTACTGCAATACCCTTGTTGTGATTCAGGTCATCCTAGGGCTTCAGTAATGAGCACAGAAAATGGCAGCATTTTTGCTGGGCAGGTTCAAAATAAGACAATGACAGTCTGTACCTTCTAAAGAAAGGGCATTGAATATTTTTCAATTTTTCAACTCTAACAAGACATCCAAATTTTGCTGTTCATTTTAGAAAGCCCCCTCTAAAAAGAAATGCTTCCATCAAGTTTCATTACATTGTTTACTTCTCCCTCCTCCCTGTGGACAACCTTTTCAACATATACTTTTGCTACAATCCCTGTGAAATCATCTGTTGATTATCAATGCAAATCTCAGTAGAAAGGATTATCTAGCTATATTTAACTAAAATGAAAGAACTGAAATGCAGTGACAGTGATTATATTTCTCAGTATTCATTATCATAGTTTATCCAGCCACAATTTATAATAAATCACATCCTGTTTCCACATACTATGAAGTCTTTGGACAGGGACATTCTCTATTCATCAATACAGTGAGCAATATGTGAGGAACTACTGTTCCTAACTTTTATTGAAATCTTTGGGAGTTATTAAGAGTAAAAACGAACTAAAAATAGCTCATAGAATTGATAGAAAAAAAACAAGACTGCATTGCTATGAAGCAACCTAAGAAAACAGCAGATTGATTACGCATAAAGGTCATAAAAACATATCATGAAGATCTTTCTTGGGTTTGGATGACTTGGAAGAGGCTCAGAACAGACTGAGGGAAGACAACTGGCAAGTTATGATGCACTTTGCTTCCCAGATGACATGAATCATATCTTCCATCACTTCTTTATACACAGTACATTTCATACCTGGGTTAAATGTGTTAATACGAAATGTGAGATCCCTGAGTACACTTGCAAATGGAAGCTATAAACACTTCAAGTGTATGTCCTAAATACCCTCCAACAGAACTCAGAACAGCAACAAAGTTTGTTGGCCCTTGTTTCAATGTGCATTTTATGCATTTTTAAGATTCTTTTTAACTTCACAATCTTTGATCCCCCTTTTTTTTGGTGTTATCTATCTACAGATTCTCACACAGATGCTATCAATGCTCCCCAGTACAGAAGCAGAAGGAGAATGAGTGTTTCTCACTTCAAGAAGGGAACTGTGCCAGGCAAAAATTAGAATGCAAACCGAGCCATTATGACCCTAAAACCAAAGGAGTTAGAGTAGTGTGAAAACCAATTTCATACAAAAAGTTCAGGCTTGGACAGTACAGGTCATCTGGTTATCTGTGGAACTGCAACATAGACAAATTACAATCAGATATGTTGGTACATTAATGTAAAAAAATATTTTCCACTGCTCTGCAACAGATACTCACATACATGCTCTGGACACAAGTTGCATCACATCAGGACAGAAGCACATATCCAGGCTGATGCTCTAGTATTGTAAGTGCTGCATTAAATTTATGTGCCTTCATAATTTGTTAATGTGCATTTACCTAAAGTGACATCTCATAAATGATGAAATTATAAATGGAGACTCCTGCTAGAAAGCTCACAACTCTCCCAGGAGGAATTTTATCATTCAAATCTTGGAAAGCACAATTAAGAAATTTGGACAGATCTGAAGAAAGCTGGGAAATTTGCAGAAGTAACCTAAGGAAAGGTTGTCAGATGTTTTCAGTTTCCAAGTAAAACCCAAGAGTAATGTCCACCATTCTAATAACATGGCTCCTGAGTCACTTCAACATCCTGTAGCTCTAAACAGTAGATTATTGATAAAATGCAGACACTGTCCCAAAATTAGGAAAGCAGTCCTTTTATAAATATTCTTCCAAAAAATAAACTTTAAAGGAATAAACAAAACTAATGACTGACACGTAAAGGAACTCTGAGAATTTCAGATCTCTGAGGATTTTCAGGTATCTTAAGTTCTATCACTATTAACTGCTTCATTTGAAAATTCAGGTTCTCAGAACTGAAAATCGGTTCTGCAAACCCCATTCAGAGGTCCCAAACTGCTCTAAAAATACTATGATTACACTGAAAAAAACAGTATGAAGGTACATTCTCCCTTGTTACAAGAAGTTCTGGAAAGTTATGCAACATGGGTGACAGTTATCCTGGTAGGAAACTGGGACTGATAGGCTCTGCTGCTGGCTAAACAGAACAACTCCTCCTACACAGGCAAACTCACAAATAGCTCAGTGACAAATTACCACACTTTACAGCACCACTGTGCATACTCTTCTTACTCTTTCTCCAAGATGCTTCACTGATCTTTCTTGACAACTTCTGACACTTGATAAGAACTGCACACACCACTTCCTATCATCCTTTACTAGCCTATTTGATCCCAGCATGATCCTAGCTCCCAAATTTGAAACACAAGCAATTTATGATAATCCATAATGTGATAAAAAGGATGAAATATCAGGTTTTATCCTCAGCTTAAATCCCCAAAGAAGAAGATAAAAACCATTGGCACCATTTGGATGCAAGCCTGCCTGTCTGAAATGACAGAGGCATAGGTAACCTCCCAATCAATTTCGTCTGTCCCATGGGCAACCCTGACAATAAGATGACTGTGTTGTTACTTTTAAAACCTGATAACAGAGACTCCTTAGAAAGGTCTGTTTCTTCATGATTCACACTTTAAATATATTTTAAAACTCCTGCCTTGATGTGCCTACCTGATCTAGAGATCTGCTCTCTCTAGAGCCCATTAGAGGCCACACTGTGTTTTCTACTAAGTGGTGACAGGTCTATCACCTTGAGAATACATTGCTCAAGATAGTGTTTACCTCAAATAAACAGGAGACAACTTCTGCATCTAATGAGATCAGCAGAACAGAAGTCTTTAGTTTCATGAAACCATCAAAAACACCATGAAGGGTTCTGACAGACATCCTCTAGCAAATCTTGCTATCAAATTTTAAATATTTTCAAATCTACTACACCAGTAGTCTCCAAGAGTTTTTGATCACACACCTTTATCAGTAAAAAATTTTCAAGCATACACCCCAATATATATTTATTTATAGACTATATACATGTACTATTGTACATGTACATTTGTGCTGTGTGGATATATATATATCATCTGTTATTATTAATAAAATTGTATTATTATTATAAAAATACCCAGAAACAAAAATTTTAAAGGAGTAAATTAAAGATAAAATATAACACTACTGTTACGTTTGGTGCTTGGGGTTTATTTTTTTTTATTAGTACTAAAAAAAATCTTTCTTCTCCCCAACAGGTTGGTTTGCACACCCTCTGTGGTGTGCAAACCCCACTTTGGAGATCACTGCATTAGATCACCCTTCTTCTCTGCCAGATAACATGTGTTTGTGCTATTGTTACACCACTACAGAGATAATGTAGAAATATAATGCCTATTTATCAGAAATTTATTGATAGGGCATCATTGTACCCTAGAGGTTACTGAGACCCAGAAATACAACCCCTTCTATCACCTTTATTATGGGTACTCTGCTCTACAGCTGTAGGGCTGGGCAGACAGCTGTAGAAAGCAGGAGAATGCATCCTGAGCAAATCAAAATCAGAATCACTACTGAACATCTGTTAGTGCCAAGAGGCACTCATGTGATTGTTCCATGTAGACCTCATTGCCCTTATTTTCATTGTGCTGTGAAGCAGTATGAGTGGAATGAGACCGTATAGGGAGCAAAAACAAACTGTCAAAATGTTCCACTAGCCTTAGGCCTGAATATTTTGTCTCTTCTCCAGAAAGTATATATAAATCAGGTAATCACAAATGACAGCAGCATCACTGAAATTTCAGTTTGTAAAAGTTAGATAATAGAATACAAAGTAGCCATTCAGGCTCTGTCTATCATCATTGGGCAGAAACTAGCCCCTACCAGAGTGGTGCTAATCTCATCCCCTTTCAAATACTTAAGCTAAGTCAAATAAATTGTTTTCTGAAGCTGCCTTCCTCTTTCTAAGATGAATGTGAGGCAGGTCATGATAACAAACACCATCACAAATACACACTGTTTGAAATCTTAAATTAGGACAGGTGAACACCACCCTGCCTGCCTACCTGTTCTACTGCACATGCCACATAGACTTACACTTCAAAATGCTTGAGATAAAATTTCTCTCTATATATGTATAAGCAGCTTCATTTCTTACCCTATGTGCTGGTTCTGACTAGGATATAGGGGTTTTTCCATAGCATGAGACTATGTTTTGGATTTGTGCTGAGAACAGTATTGATAACACAGGGATGCTTTTGTTACTCCTGAGCAGTGCTTGCACAGAGCCGAGACCTTTTCTGCTTCTCATCCCAGCCCACCCTGAGTAGCCTGGGGATGCATAAGGGTATGGGAGGACACACAGGCAGGAAGCTGACCCCAGTTTACCCAAAAGATATTCCCTACCAGATGGAGTCACTCCTAGCATCTAGAGCTGGTGAAGAACAAAATGAAGGATGTTTGCATTAATGACATTTATCTTCCCAAGTCACTGTTACACATGATGGTGCCCTGCTTTCCTGGGTATGGCTGAACACCTGCCCACTCATAAGAAGGTGTGAATTAATTCATTGTTTTGCTCTGCTTGTGTGCACAGCTTTTGCTTTACCTATTAAACTGTCTTTACCTCAACCTGTGAGTCTTTTCACTTTTATTCTTCCAATTCTCCCCCCCATCCTGCTGCAGGGAGGGGGAGTGAGCAAGGAGCTGTGGAGGGCTTAACTGCAGGTGCGGTTAAACTAAAACACCCTACATTCTCCAGATAGGAACACCAATGAGACAAAAAAACAACACTACCACTATAATTTTTTCACTGTCACCCTGTTTTCATATTGTTTTCTATTATAGTTCTTATTTAATTTGGGCATTTAGAATACATTTTATACCAACAATATCAGTACCCAGACAGATGTCTTGTGCATTCATAATGATCACAGCTTTCTGACCTTTAGACAAGAAATAGAGGAATTATTATTCAAGTGATTATTTACATTTTGGTAACATCTACAGGATTGTATCATCTCACTGTATACTTTGGACAAACTACCTGCCTTGTCAACCCACGAGCCAAAAAAAAAGATCAAAAGAAAAACATGGAGAATTTATATATCATATGAAAGAGCTAGTGGCATATCAACAGCCTTTGGTATGCTGGTTAGGAGGAAAAAGAAAAGGTAGAAGGAGAAAGCTAAAAAGTAGGCAAGGAAGACAATGAGGGAAGGGAAAGAGCAAGAGGAAGGACAGGCAGTGAGAATAACAGGACAAGACAGCCCATGGGAATAAATACCCAGTCTGTCAAATGAGAACAGTAGTTTTCACTGTTCAGTGCATCCAGAGCAGCCTCTTACCAGCACTGAAATGAACGGTCAGTGGGCTGAAATAGTGGGTTCCTCTATCACACAACAAGGACTTTTATCTGCAGGCAAGACAATTTCTGGCACTTCCAGATATCGGGTCTGCTCCAGAAAGATGTGCAGAAGACCTTCCTGTTAATGTGCCTGTGATGTGAGTATAGAGAAAAGGGATATAAACACAGACAGGCCTTTGTCTACTTGGCAAATAATCTTTGTCAGCTTGATCTACTGTTGTTCCTGCTACTCCCAAATACTCTCTAAACATCAGGATGACCATGGGCATGGTATATGCCATTGGAAGAGACAAAATATACCCCTTGGGAAACAGACCTGTTTACTATTCATGCTATCTAAGGCATCTTCTCTTTTTGCATGTAAAAAACTGCCTTTATTTGATACAGACATTCTTGATACCTACAGCAACTAGTTTCTCATTTCACTGCTGCAAGTTCTTTTCAATTTTTGGCAATTTTTTAGTACTATTAACACACTGAAACCAAAGTAACAAAATTAACAAAATACACAAATATTAAGGAAGACAGAAGCAGTTTGTCCTTCTTTATTTTCTCAGCTTTTAATAGATCTATCACTCTGCTGCCAGTTCACTGCCACATAAATTGTATTAATTTCAGTAGTCATGTACCTAAAAGGTCTGTGCTCTTTTGCCTTAGACCTTTAAAAACAAAAGCTTCGTTATTCTTTTGTTCTTATTAAAAATCTCTCTCAACCTCAGAAATAACACTGTCTATTCTCTTTCAACAGGTGGCTTTTATTTTATACTTCTGATATATGCTCGAAGATATGCTATTAGGCTACCTATTTAACATGTAGTTTGGCCAAAATTTACTATAGCACCTCTCCTGTGCTATAGTGCTATAGTTAAGGGGGAAAAAATTGCTCAAGGAATTGTTTTCCCATCCCAAGAGCACAGGTTATCTTTTCCTCTTAAATCATTGCTTTAGGTGTTGTAATTATTAAAACATGGTATGTTCCACTCCTGAAGTATCTGCCTTCTGGAAATGTAAAAATTAGCTCTCTCACAGGCAAATTTCTACCACTGAAAAAATCTAAAACTTCCCAGAAGGGAGGCAGCCCTACATATGATCATGAAACATATAATAAATCACGATATTTCAGAAAAAATTTAAAGGTCCCTTTTTGAAGGGAAGATATTCTTAAAACAGATTATCAGTTTTGCTTCAGGGAATTTAAAAGCACTGTCTGTGTTTAATTTTCATGTGTCACGTTAAAGGATTAACAGAAGGCACTCCAAATGGTAAAACTTCCACTTGAACTAGACAGGTAACCTTATGCTCAGACAGCCTCAAATTTTTTGCCTGTTGAAACCGTTTGAAAGTAACTTTTCATGTTCTTCAGTAATTCACATCTTTAGCCTCCTGTAACATACTACAACAAGTAAAACTGAAATAACAAATCCCTTAGGTTTCAGGCTATATTTTTCTGTCAGACAGAATCTTTGTAGCCTTTGTTCATTGTTCATCTGCTCGCTTTAATATCCCTCTTGTTTAAAATAATCTTAGCAATAATAAAAAATAAAATAAAATTACAAAACAAACATATAACACAGGGCTTGTTTTCTCAAATATATTTTAAGAAATCAAGCAAATAAAAAAGGACTAATGAATTTAATGAATTTAATTAAATGACAGGAGTAAATTTAGGCTTTCACAAGGACCATTGTATGAAGATTTTGTTTTTAGTGAAGTCTTCAGTACGTACTTCATCTCTTCACCTGCAGACATTTTAATCTGTATCTTCTAGCAATTTGGTCTTGGAGACACTATCTTCAAAGGAGGAGTTACCCTATCAACAGGTGACATGCTGTAAGAACACATATATGGTCTGTTCTTCAGAGAATTTAAGATATTTTCTTGCAAATATTAGGGCTTTCACCAGTATTTAAATTTTATCACTTTCAAGTTCCCATTTTCAGTAACTGTAAGAGTGCCTTGTTTTCATTTGCAGACTTTTCTCACCTCAAAGAAAGATTATCTGTTCAATATTATAAAAACTTCATCATATTTAAAGTACAGTTTGAAACCCTGGTATTTGCTTTGCAGCCTGGGAAAACATGAAGTAGCCACAACAGACACAACTTATCTGTGATTAGTTGCAGTTTCTAAAAGCTTTATACAACCACAAATATCAAAACTGCTTTTTCCTCTGAGTAAACAGTGAGAATGCAAATATTCTCAGTAGACCAAAGGGCTGGAAGCTTCATTTTGTTATAAGCCAATAGAAGAGCAAAATAATTGCAAAGGCAAGATGGTCAAGTGTCTTCTCACAGTCGTACTCAAAAGGTCCAGATGGATTGCCTCCAGAGTCTAAATACCGTCACACCAGCCAGGGGTTCTGTAATCCAGAAGTTAAGGGGGAAAAAAAAAAAAGAACTTGGGATTTGTGGTAAGGTCCATATTTGTTACCCTGATACAGGCCAACAATCATCAAAATATCTAAGATTTTCTGAATTCAGAAAAAAAAAATGTACAAAGTTACTTATTTAACCCTTAAAATCTTTCTGATTTATGCAAGCAATGGATGAATGGGACCTCCCAGTCATTCAAAAGAAGAGAAAACATGGATATGTTCTACATACTGAGTCCTCTGTTAAAAAGATATTCTTCAAATTTAGTAGTTGGGAGTTTGCCTCAGTGACCAACAAGCTGAGCTGCAGCTCAGATAAGCCTTTGGGTTACTGTGCTCTGTGGTCATCCCAGTGGGCCTGACAGATGGGCACCTTGGCTGATTTCTGCAGTAGCAGATATGACCTCTGTTTTATACAATCCAACACTCTTAAATATCTCTTAAAATTCACTCCTATGAAGACTTGTAGTTCTTTAACCATGACATCTTCCATAGTCTTTTTTATGGCTCAGTTTAGCTGTCTCAACACAGATTTAATACATTGTCTCCATTTGTTCTTTATGTCCTAATTGCATAATTAAACTAAAAGACTAGGATTTAAAATGTAGAAAATGTAACTTTTTTCATCATAGTCCATAACCCAACCAGTTCTACTTCTTTACTGAATTGTTCCAGGGACTGCCATAACAGATTATAAAGCTGTAAATCATCTGTATGTAGTATATCCAGAAAGCAATTTCAGTTTGAATTAAAAGATACCAACAGGTGCACAATTCCTTTGACTGCCAGAAAGGACTGTCCAAATACATCCCAGTTTGTATTTTTCTAGATACTCAGCTCCACATTTTCTTTAGCTGTAGTTCATGTTCTACAGTCAAAGGAAAATTTGTTCCCAATGATATTGTGTGACAGCTGCTACACATGGCATCACTACATGCACTGTGTAATCACTAACAACAAAATTTAATGCTCCAGAGTGGTACACATTTGAAATGTATGTAGTGGTTAATTTTTTTTCAAATGACAGTACCATTAAAGACAGTGAAATATTGGAATTTGCAACAAATTTCTGTTCTGTAACATTGTACCTGCTATCAGGGAAGGGCCTTGAGACCACTTTACATGAACGCAGAGACTTCAAGAGCAGAAGCTTCCTTAATGGCATGAATTTTTCAATTAATTCTATAATGGTAAATAAATTAATCTCTACGAAGACACAGAAAATGTTCCAATAATGTTATTTTAAAAATATAAGCATATGAATTGTTTTATAATGTTGGACACACAACACTAGTATCCCGTAATTCAGCAAAACCCATTTCTTCTCCCACATCCACAAAAAAGATAGTATATTCAGCTACATTGCCTTGGTTCTGAAGGCATGAACTCCTCACAGAATTGCAGAAATGTCTCAGGAGGGAATTTGAAACAACAGGTGGGCACATTAGAAGAAACCAAATTAGGTTGGCCGAGGCAAGACCATGGACTTCAGAGAATAACTGTGAGATTTAGATTGAAAAAAGGCTAATAACAAACTTCTCACAAAAATAAATGTTACTACTGCATTTTGCTGATGAGGCCTACGCCTAATATTCATGCAATCATCAGGAACACATTCTTTTTTATCAGGTGATTTTTGGGCAAAGGTTTGTACATCCCTGAGTGCCCGTGAAATGGCAGTAATTAATGATGAATCATTTATTCATTGAATTTTTTCTCTTCTTATGCTTGAATACTGACACAATTAGTGTGCAGTTCTTAGACTCATGTTTCAAAACTGGTGAATTATTTTTCATGAATATTTCTTGATAGGCAGATTGAAAATGAGTTGTTCTTACTGAAAATATCAGAGCATCAGAGTTTCAACAGGCAGATGGAACAGATTATTTTCAACAAGCTTTGAGGGAAAATGTTTCCAGTATGGCCCATTTCATTATGTCAGATATCCTAAACTCCAGTGCTGAGTTAGGTCATTCTTGCTGTCATCAAGAGGTCACGATCCCCAAGGAGGCAATAGGTGATTCTGCACATAATATAATGTGCCTCAGCAGGAAGGAAAATGAATGCCACATGCCTGCTCTTCTGCAGTTATCAAGTCAGGGGATATCATTATTAACATTTGCCATGCTGCCTTTAGGAGGCAGTTACAGGATGTGCCTTTTAACTCAATGCCATGCTTGGATCCCATCAGGACAAGCTGAGAAAGGCTTTTAGATATCAATTTTCTCCTCTCATTTCAATAAGGCTCAGAAGGCCCTTTTGATCACACGTTGCTTTCTAGAGAGTGACTATTAGAGGTGCTTGTATCTAGTTTGGAGCAGCACAAGAGTGCATTGTGTCTCTTGTTCTTTACACCACCAGAATAATTAGTCTGAAAAAAATCACCCAGATAGCTGAGCATCAAAAATTATCCTTAATTAAATTAAGCAGTACCTACTTTTATATCGCAGCTCTGTCTTCTACTAGCTTCTGAAAAGCAGGATATACTTGCTGGTCTACAAAAACTGACACAGACATATCCAAGTTGTCTGGCCAATTTCTTCAGTGCTGTCATGCCTTGGGATCCTAATGCAGTCAACAGCAAGAAGTACTTGCAAAGACTATTCAAATATGTATACTAGACAGTCTGTCTATGACCCAGATTCCAATTGTAACCCACAGAATACCATAATGTTACTTCTGAATTGTTTATTCTCCCTCCATCTGTCACCTTACAGTGATCATCAGCCTGTTTCCTTCAAAACTTCTATGCATTTTATTAAAAAGAGTTTCTTCTAAAGCATCATTTCCATAATTGAACATGAGTGCCTAACAAAAAACAATGTGCTGAAGTCACTGGGGCAGAATTATAATGGATGTAAATCCAAACCAGCTCTTCCTCTTCTCCTACGGTGTAAAGAATTAAAGATGTTCTTTTCTTTCTAGAACAAAAGATTTTGCTATGGCACTAATTCATGCATTCATTTCATCCATTTCTGGATTTCAGCATATTTTTTTCTATGCAGCCAGATGATGTATAATGCAATTAAGAGCTCTGGAAAAGGAGTAATACTATCACTTAAATGTTATAAAAAAATCTCATAAAACGCTAACTTGAAAATATGACCAACATAAGTATTTCTTTAGTCACCTATAACAGACTAATTCTCTTGAGAAATCCTAACAAAGCTGGAAAGTCTCTGCTTGCCTAGAAAAGAACAGCTTTGCTATATCTCTCTGTCATTCAGAGGACACTACGCTCGAGTGCACAGGAACATGATATTAGATGGAATTGGACGGGTCCTCAAGCCCATTCCCAGTGACAGCAAACTGTCTGGCAACAGATTCACTGAATATCACTTTGGGCCCTCATTCAATAACAACCAAAAGTTTAAGGCCTGTCTCCAAACACTTTCAAAAATCCAGGAAGCTGAAGAAATAACAGCCAAGCATTATAGCAATTCACACAATGCAACAGAATATATAATGCTTTCAGAGCAATCTTGCTTCTGGAATAAATACCTAAAACCCACAGTCAGGGCTTGAGAGCTTACAGGGAAAATTTTTTGAACAGCACAGTAGCAAATTTGATTCCTAGGGCATCTTTGTGCTGAGGTTCATGTCTGGGGTTTTTTTTTACATCCAGAGCTAACCTGCAGCTCTCTATTCACATAACTAGGAGATATATGCACGGAGGGAAACACCCTTGAGGGAAAAGACCCAGCTCTTTCTCCCTATATTGTGTCACAGCAAGGAGCAAACATAATATAACACACTGGTGGTCCACAGCTCAACACTCAGAACCTTGCTTTGGAGGAGCTGAGACTACATGCATGAGCTGCTACCACAGGAACACTGTACAGCACATCCTGGGCAAATGTGAAGGAGAAGAAGGTTAAGCACTTTAGCCCCTCCATAAATATTTGCAGAAGATGAGATCAGTACAGAGGAAAACTATGACACTCCCTGGTGCTGGAGAATTAAGGGAAAGTCAGAGAAGGGTGCTGTAAAAATGACTCAGATAAAAGAGTGTTTTCTCTTCTAATCTGTGGTGCCAGAGGACAGAGATAACATTGAACCTGCTGCAACTCCACCGCAAGCACACCCCAACAATGAACATATCTTGGGCATTGATAACTACAGTGGATGAACTGATGTGGAAAGCATGTGCTTAGCACATCACTGAGACCTTTTACCTGCCCTAGTCCAAATCAGCCAGTTACTCAGGCAGGTCTTGGGCTGTCTACATCTTTGTGAAAAATGCCCACAAATGTCATAACTGTGAGGGACTGAGTCAGACTTGCATACTAAGAATTAATTTCTGTTTGCTGTTGAAGAAAACACTCTTAAACCAGCTGAAAATAGTGCAGAGAGATAAATTCCTTCACTATTTATTTCCATCTGCAGTCTTTGACAATGGCCTCTTTATTTATATCCTGCAAAGGTTAGGCAGCACCTAGGCAAAAAAACACATTATGGCACTGACAATTTATTTAACTCTGGTGATATTAAATTGCTGTGTATGTAGGAGAGACACTATCACAGAAACACATTTCTCCTTTTTAGTTTTCTCAGGGTCTGTTTTTACAGCCTAAAGCTACACACTAACCACTCCACTCTTAGAGCAGCAGCAGGTAAACTATGTTGATGAATCCCTTCATCACGTAAGGTCCTGGGGAGATGCTCATTACATGCTTCCTCCAAAAAAGCAGTAAGAAGCCTATGGCTTAGGTGCGATTAAAATCTCGACATTTACCACATACAGTACTTACAGTTACTATGATCTTTGCAGTATGTCATATTGAGCTCTGAATGTTACAAATATTATATGAAGGGAAACATTGTTTTACATGAAAGTTGTAGGCACTGATGGTGTCTTATCAACAATGTATAAATCATCAAAAATAAAAGCCTTTACTTGGTGCCTTTATTTTTCTCTTGGGCAGGACGGGGAGAGCAAGGAGGGAGATAATTTTGGAAAGAAACTTTTTTCCTCTTTTTATTTCCAATAATTACTAAGAGGGAAAACAACAGTATTTACTGCAAGAACCTTAATTTCAGAGGTAAATAAGAGGCCATTCATTTAAAACCCCAGACTGAGTTCTGACTACATTGTCGGCATGCTTTTCACATTCCAGATATTTTCTTGTTTGTTTGTTTCCCAAAGAAACAAAACCTATACAGTAAGGCTATGGCATCCTTAATGTGTGGAAAAATCTACCCTTTTTCTGGCATACTGCAAGAGGTCTACCAGCTTTTTCCACAGTTTTGCCAAATTTGACAGAGAGGTAGAGTTCCAAAAGCTTATTAAGTACATTTATCTTTTGTGAAAGCACAAGGCTGATTAGAGACAAGATTCAGTTAGGTGGTCTCCCTTGGGGAAAGGCTAATCTCAGTTTTTGGTAGACACCATAGCACCCACACAGGACAGAGTCACTTCAAATGCTCCAACAACAGATAAAACTTTGATTAAAGTTCTCACCCAATTCAACCATAACATATTAAGCCACAGTTAACAAGACTACATTATGCCCCTGCTCATCAAAACTCTTTGTTCTTTAATTTTAGAACCAGAGATGTTTGCAGCTTAGAAAATCCCAAAGCCTTTTATATGCACAGTCCCCTACAAAAAACTAATAAATGCAAGGAGCATGGATTGATCAAATGGCTATTAAATAAAATGGCTCAACGACACTTCATGGTCTAGGAAATGCTGGTGAATCAGTTTCTACATGTATCTACATATATAAAACCTTAGAGGTTTATTTCTGGAAAATGGCTTTGCCACAGATGGAAACCTGAGATTCCTGGACCTTTTATTAGACCCCATTCAGGTGCATTAAGGCTCTTAGTTTTGTGAATTCTCGATAATTACTTTAATCATAACTAAATTTAACTGACTGCTTTTACAAGAAAAATTCAGGTATTTGCTACCACGTCCCTTAAACGAAATGGCATCCACATTTCATAATATTAAATAAGGGATTGCTCAAAACTCCCTGATTTCCTTCCTATAATAGTTCTTCCATTGTCACAGAATACACATGGGATGAAATACAATCCCGTTAATGGGATGATCAAGTTAGGCACTGTCTGACTTAAATTTTAAGTTTCTGGACCCAAATGGGGACTTCTCAGTCCACTTAAATTGACTCTCTAAAGAATTTAGGCAGCTAATATAAAAATGCAGAGGAAGATTTCATTATCTTACCACACCTCCCTCCTCCTGCAGCAGACGACCACTGGTCCCTTTTTGTTAACATATGTAAATCTAAAACCACTCAATTTGAGTGAAATGTCAGTTTTTCATATAAGTATCGGGTCTGTTCATAGCAAAATTGAGAGAGAAATGGGAAAAAAAGAGGTAAAAGAAGAAAGAAAGGAAGGCAAGCAAGTGTCCCAACACCAGGGACCTTGATTACTTTAACTACAAAAATAAACAAGAAGTGCAATTTCCCTTGTTTTAATCACAGACATAAGAGAAGCTCTTACACTCACACAACCCCGTCACACTTTTTCATTCTCTTTTCCTGATGCTTTCAGAGACTTCTATCTTTAGTTAATTTCATTTGTTATAAATTTATTTAAACTGTAATTGGATGATCTTCCACATTTTGGTAACTCCTTTGCCACAGGTAATCCTGGAAAACTCCTGTTTGATGAAACTAAGAGTTGCTAAATTACCAAAGGACTGAATTTAGATGTGATATTTTGTTCATAGTGCAAATCCTTTTTAAACAGCAACTATTTTAAGTCATGCTATGAGAAAATAAACAAGTTTGTAGGTTCATATTCTTGTATTTTATTTTCTGCCAAATAAGGTACTGAATTTACAGATATTGTTTTTCTGTTTGTATGTCTGAGGCTGTGGGTCTAAACTTGCACACCTGCTACTCTCAATCTTAGAGATTCCAAATTAAAAGGCACCACTTGAACTAATTTCCCCAAATAATTTTTAGGTTTTGCACTTTCTGTGAGTGTACATGTGTGCAACCCTACAGGTAAAGGCACCCTCCTGGACAGGTAGGCTCTGGCTGCAGTCAGCCTGGGAAGCTTATTCACACATCTCCAAAAATCAGCATCCACTGGTACTAGAGTAACCCCACAGATGATCACAGCATGAAATTATGTAAATCAAACTCCTGAACACAGCCACTGTTTCAGATCTCTCTGAGGATTTTTGGAGTGTTGAGGACATGGCATGCGTGCAACCAGAAGCCTCAAGCAGGAACTTTCAAAGGAATTAATTGGATATCTAAGAGTTAAGTTGGAAAAAAGGACAGCTGGAAGGCCATCTGGGGCTCTGACCTCATGTCATACTACAGAATTAATTATCTGTTATTCATCCTTAATTCTTCTTTATCATCAACCAACTGCATCTCTTGTTTTCCCTTTCCCCCCCTTTCTTAATCTGAAAGGCTGTCATGAGCAAGTTATGAGAAGTAAAAGCTTTTTTCCCCTCCCACAAAGATCCTGTGCTAGCACATAGCATCTGTAATGCTTTCATTTCACCTACTACTCTGCCATCAGCTTTGGGACTTCCTTGTCTGCCTCTACTTTTATACAAGAACCACTCATTCTACTCCCCACTGCCACCACAAAAATGTATATATACATACCCTGAGTTCTGCAACTCAACACAACCAACAACAAAACCTGAAAAAGCAGGAACCACTCAGTTATTGGAAAACACAGCACAAGATGTTGCATCTAAAACGAAATCAAAAGTAACTATTTTCTGGCAACTAGTTTAATGTATTAAAATAGTGCAAGTCCATGAAATATCTTTATTTCCTTTCTTTTCCTAAGTCTGAAATGGACAAATACCAGGTTTGTTTCTGCCTTCCAAAAGTTATTTCACTTCAATAATTTTGTTCCTCTTGATGCATAATATCGATGAATAATCAAGAGATTAAACCTAATGTTAAGTTTTATAATGAACTTATATTAAATGTGAAAGATAAGAGGAATGCATGCCATTTTAGCATTGTTATATCCATTATCTTATTCCTACAGATTCAGTGGTATTAGGGTTACTTTAATACAAAAATTACAGGTTCTTGCCCTCCATCCACTCACACTGCCTCTGTGATAGAATGATTGCTTTATTTTTCATCCGGTTAGCAGTGAACAATGATTTCAGTAAGGATAAAATGTTGACAGAGCAAATAAATTGGAGAAGGGCTGAGGCTAATCTTGGTGTCTCATCGTGTGATTTTGGTGGTGTCAGTCTTATTTCAATTGCTTAATTGTCTGAAATCTATTTATTCACATGTATGGAAGGGAATTAATTAGATTGGTGGGAAATTCACTGATTGTAGAAGCAAAGAATTAATAATTTTGGGTAAGCAGAAGCAACAGCACTGTGTAAACTCTCTCACCATGCTGTCAACTGCACATGGCACAGTCTGCTAAACGGTGAATCGTGAAAATCTCATAACACTGGGATGCCTCTCCTTAGTGGAGACAGCAAAGGAGCTTTTGCACAAATAACTAAGATTTGAGCTCAATTGCACAGGTGAATGTTTGGTATTGCATTAACCTTTTTATTGTTTTATGGGTTTCTTTAATTAATGAACCAGAATTCAAAAAAAGCAGTCACATCTGATATGCCCAATAATCCATAGTCACAACCGCTTCAAGAGCAACCTTTTCTAATTGGAACCATGATTTAGTATAAAATCTACTCTCCAAACTAAAAGGTACTAATTTTCAATTGGATTGGAAAATCATATCTCAAAATTGGAGTGAAAAAATATTTGTGGATGTATTTAATTTCATTTTTTTATTTAAGACAGAGTGAGGTAGAGCAGAGGTATTTTGTGCCCCATCAAAAGAAACATTTACCCAAGACTTGTGTTTCATTTGAATAAATCCATTTAAAATGGAATAAAATTACAGAGTCATCAATCAAAATACCTTCCTAAAGAAGTGATAAATTGCTTGAGCAAGAACAGATGATTTCAGGGGGCAGAGAGAACCCAAATTCAACTTTCAAGCTTTGAGCCTGCACAACTGTTCTGTCTCTGAGCCTGAGCAAATCCTAAGACCACGAGAGTGTGCAAAAGAATCATCTGGGTTTCTGAGTCCAATTCCACTCTATCTCAAGCAAATGCATTGAACAGTCCTTTTTATAAACTGCTCAGGTCCACTCTTGAATCTTACTTTGTTTTCCTTCCCTTCCTATGCATAAGTTAAACCAAACTGGACAGAATTCAGGGGCTTACTTCCCTGTTCAGCAATACATTACACTGCCTAGAATCACTTCCTGACAAAACACTGTATTTTGTTAAGCACTTTTATTACAGTGAACATAATGTAAACTCAAAGCTGATAACAGATAACGGAAGATATCCACCAAGCATTTTTTCTCTTTGTTTATGTTCTTTCTTTCCCTTCTTTCACTTTTCATTTGCCCTGTTTTCTTTTGTGTAAACTATGTAATGAGTAGGGGGAAAAAAAGCATTTGAACACTATGTATTCTACCATTTAAGCCTGTACATAATCTTTTTCGTACATAAGGCATTCAACGCCTGCATAACACCGGAAATGATAAATGAGCAGAAAGAGTTATTTAGAAGGAAACAGAAAGTGATTCTCTAGCCAGCACAGAAGTCCTTGAATGCCTTTCACCATTCCTTCTGAGAGGCACCTGATGTGTAGATAGCCCAGAGGGGCTTGTCACAAGCTTTCAGCGCCTGTGGCAAGTGTACATATGGGAACTATTGCTCTTCCATCACTAACACATTTCCTGAGCACATCCAAATGTCCTCTTCCAAAAAGCTGTCTCCTTTGAAATTGTTTATCACAGAAAGACAAAGAAAGATAAGACAACCCCAGTTAAATTGACCTTAGTTAATGAAACTTACAATTTCATGGACATTATTGTGAAAAACTGGCCATTACCACTGCTCTCGCTTTGGACAGTCATTCTACATCTCAACTGAACATTTGCCATCACATGAAATCCTCCTCTCCCCAGCCAACCCAGAGTTTAGATTCTACCAAGGTCCACATAGGAAGAAAAGCATCTTCAAAGCTCCATGGCTTTAAAAGCCTCTGCACATCAAGACTCTGAAAAGTCATCACTGACAACTCAGGTACATCTGATTAATTAAAATATCAAAGCAATTAAAGAATTTAACAACAAAATGCACATTAACTACAATGAAAAGTTCATAACTAAGTCTGTAAAAACTTATGCCACGAATACCATTCTGTAGGCTACTTTTTAATTATTAAGCCAAATTCTTTGCACTTAACTATAGGAAAAAAAACCCCACATACTTTGCATGCATTTTAGCAACAGAATATCTTCAGGTTGGCTCTAACATTTCACTTCTTTGAAAGGGGCATTATAGTTTACAAAGCTAATGATTCTTTGGGAAAAAAAAAAAAAAACATTAAGTAATCAAAATATTTTAATCAAAGATTATTAATATTTCTATCTGCTGAATAAGCTTTGAAAGGATTTAATCCATAAAATACCACAATATAACGGAATTAATTATGCGGTTTGACAATTCTTATAAATTGAGCAGCAAGATTATCTGCACTTTGTTAAGTGCATTACCATATTAGGTAAAATACTTACAACCATATAACTCAATTTACTGGCCCTGGCAAACGTTGTAATGCATCTCATAGCAAATCCAGTATGATAGCAGATTGTATGACAATGCACGCGGCAGAGTGCACGCAGACATACTGCCTTCATCTGGCTCCTGTCTGAGCATAGCAGCAAAAAGGGGCTCCGTTTGTGCTTTATTCCCCTTACCCAAGGGAACTCTGCAAAGTCACCTAAGACCTGGGCAGGCTCTGGTGAGTTTTTCATGGTACTCATACCAAACTTCAGCTTAAACTTTTATAAAGTGAAGATTGCTTATTTCCTGGGACTACAAAATACCATTCTCTCTCATCCTTCTGGGGCCTAAGATGTTCCAGGATATGCATGCTGCATTAAAGGAAGGGGGCCATGCAGGAGATAGACACCCACCCACCCATCCTCAAAATAAAGGATAATTGGTTAAAAGGAAAATAGGAATCCCTACAAAAAATAAAGAGCTGCCCCATAAGTTTAGTTCATACTTTTTGTTCCCATTTTTAAAAGAAAACAGATCTTGACTTGCTACGCCTGCAAACAGATGTGGTTGATCTTACCTGAGAGAGCATTAACATCCTCAGGATTAATTACATCTTGCAATTCTCATGGACCACTTAATGGCAGTTAAACATTTCCAGCATAAGCGTTTGTAGGAATCATCAGGGTGTTGAGACATTTGTGGTTTTCTCAGCCCTCCATCCCTCCCCTAACATCTACAAATTACACAGATGCATGCATTTTAATGGACTCGGTCTTCAGTTTTGAAATCTACAATCCCCTTGTTCTTGTGTTTGTTAGGGGGTTGAAAATTTGTTTCTCTCTCCATGACAACTCAATCACAGCACTTCAGCAAGCATCCCAAGGAGAAGATGACTTATGAAGGCACACGAAGGGCAATGTGCATTCCTGTATGCTATTGTAGAGTGTGCCCTGGATGGACATGGCAGAAAAATTTTGGGATGCGTACAGACACAGCAACACAGGGATTTATCTACATGACACCTGTGCTACTCAAGGGTATTGTTTTGTAACTCGTTCTCTTGATTAATTGTCTAGTCAAAATATCCTGCTTTTATGAAGAATATTAAAGACAGCATTTTTGTTAGAATGTCAGCATTTTAAATAATTAGTTTCTTCTAGAAAGTGATGAAAAATCTCTAATCATTATGTATTTAAGAAAGTAGAGGAATAAACAACTCTGTTTTCATCATACAAAACTCTGTCCTTGAGAGGACCTAAGAAACACTTTGTTTTCTAGCAAGAGAAAAAAACTTATCTTTTTTCATAAGTTGTGAGTTTTCACAATATGCATATTTCTGCCATCCCAGTTTAAAGTAGTGGTATGACAGCTTGCAATTTGCATAAAAATCATGCATTTATAACAGAAAAAAATCAATGCAGGAGTCTTTCTAAATATTAGTGAGGCATACACATATGCCTGTTTTTTCTGAAACAAATAAGAGCATTTCTTGAAATACTATTTTTTGAACAGAATTCTCTGGAACTCTGTGCAAAGTTCCTTAGGTAACAGAATTGAGGGAATGACTTGTATCTGAAGGGTTACCCCAGTCTGAACATCCAAGAGACCTGTTACTACTAGGCTACCCCACGGCATGTTTAATAGCAAACACGTGCTTACTGTGACTTGGCACAATATGGGCCCCTGCCCTTCAAGAACTGAAAGAAAATAAGTAAAATGAAAACAAGAACATCTCTTTGACATTTACAATCAGACATTCTTTGCATTTAATCTTGCAAGAATACTGTCAGCATTGTAACATTCAACTCAGTCAATCCTTCTACATCATTCAGAAGAGCAAAGCTCAAGAATCCTGTATTAGTATGGCATATTAAAAATAGCAGTCAGTGACAATACAAAGAGTAGAACAAGTAGGGAAAGTCAAAAAGAAGTAAAATGAGAAGTGAAAGTCCCACTGGTAAAACCCAGAACATATTGAAGTTTACCATCATATAAAGGAAGAAAGACAGTGGGCATCTCCTACTATCATCTACCTACTATATCTACCTATTGAAGTAGATATATCACAGTATAGTAAATAACAACAGGCATGAAGTTACATATCTACTACGTAAATATAGAATGATTAATAGCTGTTTTCTCGCTTTGCTTTCTCTTCAGAGGAAAAAAAATAGAAACCAGCACTGTCTGCTTTAACAGTTTCCCAGATATCCATAGGACCACCCAGGAAAGGAGACTATATATCATGCACATACAACATTAACAACATTTAGTCTATGGAAGGAAGGAAAGATAACTATTGGGTAACATTAATGTTTATGATTATTTTTTTCTCATAAATATTACCATTCAGACAAAGTTGTTGAAAAATCTTGAAAACGATGTCTCAGTTGCATTTGTGCATTTTTTCTTTTTCATATTAGAAGGCATAATTGCAAAGCCATCAGATGAAATATTCATTTTCTGTTTCATTTTATAGCTATCAAAAATAAAATAATACTGAAATCTGAACAAAATATGCTTCAGCTGTAATATACAGAAGTTTATACAAAAATCATAATGCAATTTCCCTCTGCCTCAATTCATAAACTACCAGTTGTCTAGAGTTCTGAAGAAAGAGAAATTCCAAGTTTCATTTAGGGCTAATCTAACATTTGAAAGACCATGGGCTATGTGACTGAGTCAGTGGCTTCATGTGCAGCTGGATGGTAACAAAAGTTCAACTTAGCAAAGATACTAACCTTCACCCTCAAACTACCCGTACCACTGGCCCAGTAGCAGATATGATCCTACATAGTTTAAAACACCTTGAAGAATAAATGCATTCAGGAGGGGCATACAGTTGTACAAGATACATTTATAAGGTAAATCCCAATCTTTCTGCGTTCTGCTCTTAGTAATTAGACAGCATGCAACAGTAGTTACTACTAAAACTGATATATCTGCTTTGCATAAAGAATATTAACATTCACAATACAGTTTTTAGAAGACTTTTGGATGAACAGTTAGAAATTGGGGAGTGGGGAGAGGGAAGGGACTCCCGAGGATCAAAAACAATGAGTAGAAGGAATAGAAAGAAACAGTCAAAACTCAGCACTGGAAAAGGCTAATAAACATGTGCTCTAGAAATGCCTACTAGGGTTTGATTTGTTTAACACTAATCTGTTCAAAAGGAGAGAGTGTATTGAATAGAAAGACTGGAAATTTTGAAAATTGTATAAAATTATTTGGAATAAACAAGAGCAGGGAGGAGACAAAGTATTCACAAAGATAGATAAACAAATATGTCATAGAAAAATATTGACTGTTGACAAATACAGTGGAGAGCAGGCTGGCAGAAATACCTGGACTTGTTCACACACATCATTGGGTTCTAAATCAGCTCTTGCCATTTGTTAATAAACTTTGAGTGTCAGAACAGATTGCTTTTGGAAATAATTTTCTTGATACCCACCAATCAACAGAAAAAGCTTACAATTTGCCAGGATGCATAAAGATTGGGGCTGAGAATAAAAAGATTACAATGACACTACAATGACACTACATAAATCAACAGTAAAGCCTTACTTGGAGTGTTCAGTCATGACTACACAGCTTAACATTTCCTTAAATGAAATAAAGGATCCAGGAAGTGACAACAGAAACTATTAAACTGCAATTACTTCATATTTTATAACCCAGAGTTAAGTAAGAAGGACACTATGAAGGAGGTTAACTGGATTTTCCTGCATACCATTTGTAGCATCCAAACAAGAGAATATTTAACAAGTGAGGTTAAAATGGTAACAGAAAGAAATTATAATGGATATAAATTTTCATGCTTCAGGAAATCTAAGTATCAGCCACTAAATACCTGGGGTTACAGAACATTCCTTGGATAAGTATTTCTGCCAGTGACTAAGTAAGATTTTGGTGTCCTTCTGTTCCATGTATTGAGGCCTCCACTGGAGACAAGATATTGACTTGCAGTGTCTGGCTCAGTCTGACAGTTCCAGTGCTTCATTGTTTTAACTGCAGCCACAGATCACAAAAGAGCTGATACTAAGAGTATATTGCTAATATCAATCACGAGGCATTGCTCACACAACTTTTAAAACTTACAGTTCTCCAGGTAGAAAGCAAAGTCTTCTAAAAAAATGCTAAATATTTAAAACTAATAGAAACCATCTCAAGACAAAAAGACTTGCAGAGAGACAAAAGAAATTTTCTCAGAAAACTCAAGAGCCTCAACAGTTTTTCTTTATCAGGTGTACCTTCTTCACAGGAATGACACTGATTCTTGACCACAGAAGACCCTGAGGTTGGCTCAGCTGGTGAGAGCATGATGCTAATAACACCAAGGTTGTGAAGGTTCAATCCCTGCACAGGCCATTCACTTAAGAAATGGATTTGATGATCCCTGTGGTTCCCTTCTAACTCAGAATATTCTGTGATATCAGAAACAGTTCTTCCTGACAGAAGCATAACCAAGACTATAATTCAAATGCTGTGAACCCTTTGACATGTTAACAAAAGGATAATGTAAATACAGCCCAAGTCCATGTCACCACGGTCCTTCCTGTCAGTTTTACTCAGATGGTGCCCTTAAGTACAGGCTTTCCTTACAAAAGTCTGTGCATGCCAGGAAAGCAAAACCATTGAATGTTGGCAAAGTTCACTCACACAGGCTCTGATCAAGGCTGTGCCACAGTCTGCCTGTTTGATCCCTCATTCATTCACACCCCTGCAATACAGAAGGTGCTTGGCTGAATCTTGTGTGAAAACAAGCTTTCTGCAGAAGTGACAATAACAGAAGTTTATGTAAAAAAAAAAAAAAAAGGCCAGAGGAACTCAGTCAGTTCTTGATAAAGGAGGGGAAAAACCTCACTTATGGCAAAATCTCTAAAGCTTCTGGAACATATTATTAAGAGCAATTTTAAAATTTATTTTTAAACAATTAAGCATAACCACTATGGAAGATAAGCTGTCAATTTTTTTCCAATAGTTCTCCTCTGTCTTTCATGACAAAAAACTCATAATACAAAAACAAAGCATGGGTAGCTTTATTCAGACCACAAATCCTACTGGGTGTCCTTGATGATTATCCTTCTAGTACACACTTTACAAATACTTTTTCTTAACACAAGAAAATCCACTGGTATTAATTGAGTTAAAAGTCCTGCCAATGGGACTGTGTAAAATTTGGTCATAAGCAACTAGGATGACTACATTTTGATTTAGACATTTCCTAACTTTGATTTCACATGCGTTTTTTTAATTATGTGTGAATTGTTTGCTCTGTGACTCCTTCTAGCCAAAAAAAGTCACAAAGTCTATGAGGAGCTACAGGCTCAATGGTAATACATAGCAATACGCACAAGAGCAGCACTTGAAAAATGCTATTCCTGTCATCTCAGTGATCAGATGACACATTAAAACCTATATATTTATCTTCCTCTTTATTTCAGAAATTTTAATAACAGTTTATATGGCCAGAAAAGATCCTTTATACTCATAGATGTCCCAAGCATAATATAGACTACAGTTTAAGCAATGATTTCTAAATTTGGCTTTTCCTTTTAGAAATACTTTACCTAATGATTTAAACCTCACATAAACATACACTATCGCTTAGTACATTTAAGATTCCTTTCCACATCTAATATTAAAAAGCACACCTTACATCTTATTTGAAATGGTTTCCCTAAAACTACACACTTCAGTTTACAGACACTAAGACTTTCTCGTCTGCAAAGAGGAAAGTGCTCCTCATTTGAAAAAACAGTTTTCGTCACAAAAAAGTATGTTCATTGTGGGCATCACACACCATATTTCAACAAAAATATTTTTGTTAAATCTAATTTTTAATCTAGTAAGACTGTTTGCTTAAAATTAGTATCATCACATTTATAATTTTGTTTGTATTTACACATTTTTAAAAATTGAATTAGATATCATGACTCAGTTAAGAAGTTTGAAATGGCTACAAACAAGTCATAGCACTAAAAGCACTGATGAAATAAACTTTCCTTGAATCTTTATTATTCTTTGAATTTGTGTTCATTACCAATGCAAACATCTGGTGTTCACATGTAGCAAAAGGAAGAAAAAAGTCCTACTACAGAGATTTCTGTAGTACTTATAGTACCACAGATAGTGAGCTTCCTACAGGACATTTTAAAAGTGCCTTAACTAACTGACTGAAGAAGAAACACCTCAAGAGTATTAAAGTCTCTCTCCCTACAATTACTGGAGGTTCAGAGAGCATACATAGAAAGTATGCTTAATGCTCTGGGATATCTTCCTAAAACTGTGGAGAAAAAAATTAATTATAGCTAAAGAATATCACATTGATTAACACCACTGAGAGAAATTAAAATAGTCCTTCATTTAAAATCCTTAGAAATAATACTGTTCTTTATCAGTACTAATTGGTACAAATATTAAAAACTGCTGGAGTAATTTTCAAGCTTTTGCAATATTAATACACCTACCATCTGATCTTGTAATTTTTCAATATTACTTTGAAGCTCCTGTAGCCAATTATATAGTGGTATTATTAACTACAGCTTGCAGCTTGAAATACAGTGCTATCAATAGAGTTTTATCTGCATAAATATGAAAATAAAACTTAAAATTGAATTAAACTGTTTACCCTCAGCAAGGGTATGTTAGAATATTATTAGTTGTAAAAATTAATTTGTTATGCCTGAAAACAGACTTTAAAGCAGAAATATCTCCGGGGAAAAGGTCACATTTCATGTATTGTATTTCTTTCATCTTCATGTTGCAAGATTTTTTAATCTTCTACTAAACACTACTTGGGAGTGTGGAAGAAGTCCATTCATCTTATTTGATAAAATACAAAAATTTTTCGCTTTATATGAAACGTATGCAGAGATTACTGCAGGAAATGTAAACTAACCTTAACAGCAGCCCATCTTATTTCTAAATTATCAATCAAAGTTAAGTGGAAAGGAAATGCTACACTCCTAAAGTTTTATTTTCCTGCTCAAAGCTCCCTCCCCACTTCCCAATAGACTTCCACTTCCTCCACTGAAAATTTGAAGTCCAAAAATTGTGAAAGGTAATTCTGGCTCTCTGGAGACATTCAATACGCACCTGGACATATTCCTCTGTAACCTGCTCTAGGCAACACTGCCTTGGAAGGGGGTTGGACTAGATGATCCTCAGAATCACTTCTAACCCTAACTGTTCTGTGATTCTTCTGGGAAAAAGTAATCCAATAATTTGGATAAAAGCAGAGGTACAATGCACAACTGTAAACACCCTGAAAGAACTGACAAGAGATGAACATGATTTAAGAACCATGCCAAGGAAATGTCACAGACCATTCCCTATGTAAACAAAATATAGCTACCGGTGTTGAAGTCTGAAACAAACAAAGCTACTGTAGCATTCATTCAGCACATGCATTCATTATCATTAATATATAGCTTTCATTGTCACTGTAATGATACAATATTATGAAAGATCATAATGTAAATGTAGTCCCTCCTCAGAAAAATGCTGTTAACTGCAATGTACCAGTATAAAAGGAGGTAAAACTACAGAACCTTGCTCCTAAAAACATGTATTCAAGGTCACACCCGGATATTAAGTGCATCATCTCATCTGGAATAAAGCTGCTATGAAGCTGTTATTTTGACAAGTCAAAGACTAAAAAATGTTCTTTGATTACATGCTCTTTTACACCTCTGTCAAGATATGCAAAATCAACTTACAAGCAAAAAGGGGCAAGCAGTGCCCCTATATCATTTTTACCTCCTCTTCTAAGAGTTCTGTAAGTGTTTCACTGCCAGTACCTATCAGCAATTGACCAATAGTAGTGAATAAAATCTGTCATGTAGCATTTCATATATTATTTGTAGATTTGTTACATTTTCCAGCAGAAACATTGCACAGAGCAAGTATTCTGAACTCAAAGAGATTTGTCTGAATCAAGTGCTTTTGTATTTTGGGGGAAAAAAGAGAAAGAAAAGGAAAAGCATCCCATGATTTTCTCTCTAATGGTAAATTCATTTGGTTTCTAATAACAGGCGAAATGAACCATCAAAAGAAAGTTGGATCAGAAACTTTCCAACATTTATTTGGTCAAAGATAATGAACAGAAAGTAAATAGAAGACTAATATTTAGCACGACAGTTTAATGAAGACTTGGTAAAATGCACTTCCTTTTTTTCCTCATTTTAGTTTGTATCAGTGAGTCAAGTTTCAGTTTAATGTTTAAACTCTTAAGCAATTAGTAGGAATTCATTCCTTTGGTCAATGTACCAAAATGATTTGATCATGATGTCAAAATGATTACAGTGGTATCATTAACTTTTTAATGGGAGTAGAAAATTCTATAAATTTAATCATTGTCTTCAAACAATGCATGGAAGAATGAGTTGGAATAATCTCCTTCCAATCATTGTAATGTAAAATATTTAATTTCCAGTTCTGCTTTGTCCCAGACAGGATCTTTGTCATTAAAATGTGAGCAGATTTTGATAGGTAATATATTTGGTGACATGTCAGGGTGGCACCACTTTGATCTTTTTAGTATTCCACATTTAATTTGGTAGCCTGTTTCTTCCTTTTCCTTCTGTTACTGATCAAGAAATAGAAGTTGAACAGAGAGTAAATCAAACTGGAAATTAGAGACAGTCTTAAAATTATATTAAATAAGTACATTAAATTAATCTGTCTATTAAAACTAGGTAAAACCCTAGCCCTTTTTCAACTATCCTTTAAAAAACAATACAAATAATAAACCAAAGAAACAAGCTTTCCTATTTATATTTTCAAATCTGCTATCTCATGTCTTCTCATACACTAAATTTTTTTTCAGAAATTAATATATTAATATTTTTCACATCCTCTCCTCTATTTTTTTTGCTTTTCATTATGCTGATCTTCACATTCATTTTGCTTCCAGTTGTTGGCTACTTATCTTAAGCAGGATACAAAGTACTCAGCAAGGAGTTTAGCTGTCCTGTACATTTGTATGCCAGCTGCACAAAAGGCACAGTGTCCCAATTAGGTTCTCTTAACATGCCATTTATTAACACAGAGCTGGCAAGTTTTGCTGTTGTGTGTAGTGTTATACTATGTGATGATTTTGCAAACCTACATAGACTCTATAGTCTCAGACCTCATAGTTAGATGCTATTCATTTTCCATTTTAAAAGCATTTCCAGCCCTATGGCTCAGATGAAAAGTCTGAAGACAGTGGATAATAGGATCAGGCTGGAAGGGACATTAAGAAATCATCCATTCCACCTCCCAGCCCCCAGCAAGAGCTAAGTACACTTACATAATCACTGGGCAGGTGTTTGTCCAATGCATTCTCGCAGATCCTTATCGATGGAGGTTCCAAAATGTCCCCAAGCAAGCTGATATAATACTTAATGTCTTAAACATTAAAAGGGGCTTTCTCCAAACCTAGACAGAATCATGCTAGAGATGGATTCCATTATTTTTGTTTACATACACTGTATTTGGATGAAGAAGTGGTTCTCTACCTTTTTGCAAAAACCTATTTGGAAACATTATTTTCTATCACCTTTTCTGTCAACCCTTCTTCAGGTGAACTAAGCCCCCCTGCTCAGCTCATCCTCACAGACCACATTTTCAAGATTTGTCTTTGTTGTTGCTTGCTTGAGGAGTTCCACCTTTTCTGAAAGGGACAAAACCTGTACTGAGTCAAAATGACGTTCCACAACTGACAGAAAAATTGGAGGATTATTTCAAATTATTTCTATAAATGGTATGTCCACCTGCATGTTCCATTAAAAGATGAGGAATATAGGCTATAATTTATGAACATCCCTGCACCATTTTTTAAAATAGCATTTTCTGACCAGTCTGTCTGAATTTCTCATTGCAAGGACCCTTCTTGCAGATGCCAAGTGCCTTGTTGCTTAAGTCTTAATTTCTCCTTTTCCAGATAGTGTTTTCAGATTTGGACTCTAAGGATTTCTTCTAGATACTCTCCTAGTCCTAGTCTTAGTCCTTCTGACCTTAAAGTAACCTCTTCATTCCAAATCCATCTGGATTAAACATGAAAATATTGGCTAGTAGCTGATCCAGCTTAAACAGCTGCCAAATAACACCCAACACATTCTTTCACTTAAACAGAAATCATTGCTAATTTCTCTCTGAGAAAAGTTTTCTAAATAGGTCCGCATCCAGCCTATTTACACCTAGATCACAATTGCCAAATTTGCTCAGAAGAATACTGTACATGACAATTGAGATAACACTACAAAATTTGAGAGAGGTGACACCTCAAGTGCTTTTTCTTCAGCTATAAGCTGTTATCCTGTCAAAGAAAATTATTAGATGGATTTGATACTATTTGTTCTTGACAATTCTGCGCTGGATATCAGTCATGTCCCTGTGGTTACATATGATTTACCTGATTGTTTACCTGAGTGTTTTTCTAGGAAATAAAAATTACTTGTCTGTCCTGCCTCTCTCTGCTTTCCTTCTTCAGACCCATTAGAGTCCCTGATAATCACAATAATTGATAAGTTGCTGGGAGCACAGAGATTGCCAAAAATCAAGTGTTCTAACAGAAAACATAAATCACAAGGAGGGGAAAAAAATCAAACAACTAATCACTACTTACGCTTTTTGGTGTTACACAGATCTCGTAATGTTTAGTACACCTATTCATGATTTTAACAGCTTTGTATTCACAATCCTGTCAATAATATTTATTTAATTTATCTTATTCGTGTTAATTACTTATCAAATTACAATGGTCTTTTTTTATTCCAGGATCAATGGAGATCCAACTAACCCAAATTCAAGTAATTGTGATTATAAGGTAATTAAAGTTTTTGCTTGCACCCATTTGAAGTTCTCTCATACTCCTGGAAATGGGAAACAGTAAAAAGTCTTGTATTTTATTTGTCTGCTTTCAGAATTCAGAACTAGTTGTGTTGCAGATGATTTCAAGAAAAAAATATTTTTCAGCCAATGAATTCAGTGAGTGTCTGGGGAAGCCAATTTATTTACCATAGATTAACCATTTCTTTTAGGTGTGAACTGTGAAAGAATTATCCATGCCTTTGCTAATCCCAGAACAAAGCAACATACAGTAGACAGCTTTGGCTCTCCCATGAAGACACCTAGGAGCTGACAGCAATGAGCAGAAGCTAGAAAAAGAACATTTATCAGTTAAATGAGTGAGCATATTGCACACACTTGTTCCCTAATGTCAAGAATGGCTGTAGTTTCATTCTACAATCAGGTTCTTGCAAGTAATCACTTACCTTTATGGTTCAAGCATAAGTACCTGAAACACACATGTGCCTTCCTATATGATAGAGATGTTCTCTATATTCACATGCAGTTAGTGAAAGTGGGAGTCATTATCATATTTTTTCACCCAAGCTGATCCAAAAGAGCTGGAGTTTATATGTATATGCCCTGTAAATCAAATCTGGTAGATTAACCCAGGCTTTTTGAGGAAGGACAGGAAAATTGTTTTTCATTTAACCTTGTACTTGGTGAAAGACCAATTCTACCCTCTTTCAAACCACCTGCAACTTATCATCTTATTCCTTGGTGTCCAAAACCTACTATTCCTGAGAAAGAGCCAATTTTTTCAGGCCAGAAAAAACTATAAAAGTGTAAAAAAAAATTTTAAAAGGATTAAAGGGATTTAAATATACTTCTAATCATGCCTAATATTTGTACAGCACATTTATCATGAAGGAAAAATGGCAAGGTGGATGGGTTTGTTGTTTTTAAAATTCATAAAAATTAAAAACTTCTAGGTTTATCTGTGCTGGAATATGGAAAAAGCTCTCACTGGACCATAATTTTCCTAAGCTGAATCAAAAATTGCATTTCATCAAATGTGGCTGTAGCTCAGCATCTGGTTGCTTTTTGCCCCTTAGTTATCAAGGAGCAAAAAAGGAGCCCCTTTTCCAAAAAAGGTCAAGAGATATGTATTTTTTGCCTCTCTTCTTAAATTGCTGCCAGAATTGCCACCTCGGCAGACAGGCAAGAAGCAGAATCACCCGCTCGAGGCCGGGTAACGCACCCACGGGTGCTCTGACCCGCTGCACACACCCAGCCAGAGCTCAGCCACGCCGCGCAACTCGGCGGCTGCCGGCACCAGCCCTGGCGAACGCGCACTCACCGATTTCCCTGGAGATCTGGGTGAAGGCCTCCACGCCACTCTCTCCGTAGTTGCCTTCGGAAGCCAGCGTTGAGACGTAGTTCCACCCAAGGGCCGTGACGATGTCCACCATGGCCTGTGCTTGGTAGGAGTCCGGTGGGACCACCCGAGAGAAGTAGTCATACCTGGTGTTATCGCTCAGCTCGGGAGCTGTAGATGCATAGCTGATTTGAGGTATCTGCAAGCAGAATGACAAGTCATGCGAGCCAATCTAATGACATTTTACAGTACATACTCGCACGTTTGAAAGGCTTGTAATAGATTATACACAGGCATTGCGCAGAACCAAATATCTTGTTTTAATTAAATCAGCTGATCAGAAAGCGTCTCGGATTTTGTATAATGTCAGTCAAGCCTTATTGTGTAACACTCTCACCAAGAAATAAGGCATTCAGCTGTGCTCCAGGTGTCATGATTCTTGACATGTAAACAGCTTCTTTTTTTTATTCTGGCCCTAATAGAAACAAGTGAAGTAAAAAAATNAAGTAAAATGTGGATTACTTCCATTTCTTTGTTATATTTATGTACATGAAAATGTGTGTTCCCATTTCATAACTATTTTTCAAGCTTTCTCTGCCACAGGTTTTTCATTTTCCAGTTTTACTAGTTCATTGTGCATGATTTAAGAACATGAAGGCTATGTATTAAATAGCAAAAGATATCTGATGAAAAAAAACCACACCTAAAAAATTACCTGTATATGATATCCATATACAGAAGAAGAAAGGTTACAAGTATGGTAAATTTTGTAGAAAACACCTCAACATTCTTAGTAGAAACAAACCTAAATAACTAGAACACATTTTAAAATACATTATTATTCTCTTAGGAAAAAAAAACAAGGGTGGTTTTCTGTTAATTCTTGTCTTGTACGGAAGGTTCAGTAATGTCCAGAAGAGACATTGTAAACAGTACTCACTTATTTTGAAGAATATTTTTCGTGCAAGAAAATTAAAATAACATTTATGCTAATTTAAAAGGAGAATTATTTTCTTATTTTACATGGTAAAACTGATTAAGCAGTCATTAGCTTGAAATAAAAGATACTCCAAATATTGCATGGCATTGTGATCTATATTAATAAGAGGTGTTTAATTCATGTCACAAAACATATAACAGTCTTCAAGAAAGCAATCTGAATGGAGGTCCTAAGTTGATTCTGTTGAGAGCCAAATTGGGCAGCGCCAGGCAACAGGTGTTCTATTGTGCTTCCTCATCTGTACAAACTAAAAAATGGATTTGGGGCAAATGTAAGGAATTCAGAGTCTGGTCATTAACCAAACCTGCATAGACAGTGGAGATATATTCACACAGCCTGAATAAACAGTTAATTGCCTAAGGCTTGGCACAATCATTTCTCAGTCAGAAACTAACAAAATAAATTCTTATGTATCTTGGCTGCATTCTTCTTTAACAAATTTTCTACACATGGAAATGCCTCAGAATAAAATCTGAAATGTTGTTACAGTGACAACCAAAGAGAACAGAAAATAAAAAGAGAGGGAGGATCACAGAAAAAGTTTGAGCTTATATTTCATGGAAATCAATATTACTAACAAAGAAAAAATACGCCAAGTAAAACTAAAGGATAAATTGTTCTTACAAAATTTGCCGTGTATAAATTCCCTTTCTTTCAAAAAGTGTTTGAAACATCTTTACCTCTTTACAGACAAAAATTTTTGTAATAATACAATTATGCATATTTAGAGCACATATCATTGCCTTTCTAAACTTGTTCTATTACTCTCTAAAACAGTCTTTTTACAGTTGTAAAAACAATAAAGACAACCTTTGTGATTTTACTCATTTTGCTCCTTGGTGTACCGTTTCACAAATATTATGTCATTGTTCCTTTGCTGAAAATTATTTCATCAATAATGTCAACAGGATCAACACCAGTAAGAAATATTTTAGACTGATACTTTGGCAGGGAAAATTTTGAAGCCTAGACCGCAGACTTATATCCATTAACCGTCTCAGTTCATTTTTCTTCAGGCATGAGATGAATAACAAATCCTAGATGTGTGTTTGTAGGAGAATTGTTGGTTCAACCACAGCAATGAGATGTTTCACCTCAATAGAGATATTTTATGTACTATAAATATCACATTTTGGAGCCCTGAAAAATGCAGAGAAGAGATGTTCCTTTCCTACTTTTCAGCTCTTTCCAATTCAACTTCTTCCCTAGAGTTATTTCTAATAACAATAGAAGAAAACAGAAGGCAAATACAGCACAAACACAATACTCTGAAATCACTGGGCACTAGTAAGCTTAAATCACCCCTGTTTTATAACATCTGCCAGCTTTTCACTAGCAGGAAAGAACAATATGCCATGTGAAAGTATGGAGAAAGACACTCTCTAAATAGCAAACCAACCTTAAGTTTGGAGAAAAAAACAGTTCTTGCAATTAAATATATAATTATTTTTCTCATTCTTTTTGTATATATCCCTCATGGTTATAAACAACACCACGTTCAAGAATTTTCTCCCCAGAATTGCAGAACTCCCACCCAGAAATGCTTCATGGACTTCTTTTTTTGAAAGCAGTTTATGCAAATGTAAATAGTAACTTCCTTCCTTCCTTCCTTGCCTGCTTTTAAATGTACAATTTTATATAGGGGAGCTCTGAAAAATAGCTTTAAAATTTGAAAATTTGGTTTATGCTCCAGTTACATAGGAAGTGAAAAGACTCAGAATGAGACTCAAAGAAATCTTTTGGCATGAGGTCAAATTCTTTGGATTTAGTAGTTCAATAATCCATGAATGAAAAATATATACATTAGAATGTAACAACTCTAGTTATGGACTGTAGGTTTAATAAAGCATTTTACATTTCCCCAAGTACATTTTACAAGATGGAGTATAATGCTACATAAGCAAGGGAACTGTTATGCTCTATCAATTCAGTAATGTGTGTTTTTAAAACTCCCTAAATACAGACTGTATTTCTACTTTAAGTTGCACTGGTCTCTTGAGACATAAATTTGCATTTTGAAAGAAACCTGTAAAGAAGGGGTTTTATTTCTCATTCTAGATTTCTCAATCTAGTTTTTCAAAATTAAATAAAATACCTGTAACATTTACAATGTATTTACATTATATATCAGTGTTAATGGTGTATTTCCTTCTCTTTGGGGGCAAAAAAAATTGATTATATAACCACATTTGAATTGGTTCTTGCACAACATCTGTCACATCCACTGACAGTTGCTAAAAGCATTCATGTTTGACTGTTCATTGATATGATTTTTCTATTCTTTCCTGCCCTATGGTTTGGCCACTGTCTTCCATTAACCTATAACCTGATGATAAACTCAACTTCTAGTGGGAGACAGATTTGAAATATTTGAAATTATTATATAGATTAATTCATAGAAGCCTTATTTTTATTATTTTTAAACCTTAAGCTATCTATTAAATGTTGAAAACCAAAAAAATCTCAGTGTGATGTTTTAAAACAATATCCAGTTTTAGTTTCGTACTGGTCTTAACCCTGATGCTTACTGAACTACTGCTGAAACTACTTGTGATCCCTCAGTCCTTCAATCTAAGTCAGTGGTGGCTTCATTTGATTCTATTGTTCAGTCACTGGCATCAGAGAACTATTCAGCATGCTTAAAAAATAAAACAATTTGGAGAAAAACAAACAAAACTAAACACACACACACAAAAAAAAAACTTGATGATGAATAAGCAGAACACCTAATTCTTGAAGACACAGTAAAGCCAAAATCAGCAGGACAACTTCAGGAGTGTCAAAGGCAGCTAATGTAACTTTCCATTTATTTTGGCCAAGTGGTAAACCACTTTCAGCTCCTCATACACTGAAAACAAAAACCACCCACTACTCCTGAATCCAGGACTATTCATAGAGGAACATTCCTATGGATCTGTCTGGGGGGTCCAGTGCTGGGGTCCAAACCCTAAAACACAGAAGAGCTGCACTGAGGATGACAGAGGAAACAACATGACCTAGTTGTGCCCTTCCAGAAGAGTGTCTTCACCAAAGCAGGCAGATTTAGCATGCTTTCTCTTGAATTGCATGCTCTCCAAGTTTAAGGCAAAACTTCACTAGAACCCTTTTACTGAGCTTTCAAATCCATTTGCATGCTACATTTGACAATGTAAAGCATCAGCTGGCCATTTCATATGCCATCTTCCTTTACACAGTCTTCCAGCTGAAAGCATGATTTGGGAACAAAATAGCAGACAGTGAAAGGAGCAAAGCTCATAAGGAAAAAGACTTGAGATAGGAATCACTATCAATTTTAAAAATTAGACATTATGAGTTACACTCACAGCAGTAACTATGTTGTACAGCCACCCAGAGTAATGTGCTTAAATCACTCACATCTTCAGTTTCACTACCCACTCAGTCCTATCACTACTAACTTTAACATATCAACTAGCTTTTTATTTCTCTTTTCCATTCTCTCATCACTGAGCCATCTTTTTTCTTTTTTAGAAATATTAGCAATAGCACATTAAAAATAATAATAGTTGCAACTAAAAAATTGAAGTCAATAAACTCTAACTTAATGACTACTCAGTGTCAAACCGGCATTTTACCACCAACTAATACAGATTGCAAAGGAGTTAAAGTACTCAGAATAAAATTTGGCTGTGGAAACATGTCTTCAACTTGATGATTTTTTGAATTTTAAATGTCTTTCATTAATCATTAATGGCCCTGTCTCTTCAAGATTTTTATTCCCTCTTCTGTACAGCAAGAAAGAGTTCTTTGTGTGTCCAAAAAATTCACAGCAGTGAAATGAATCCTCGGGGCCTAGATATTGAACAGATGCAGGAGGAGAGCCAAGGTCACCATACTTAGGCTATTAGTGACATTTTTAAATTGCCATCAGCCAGAGCACCATCTTAGTTTGCTTTTGCTTCTGAAAAACATCAGCCTGCAACACAGTAATGCCAAAGTCATTCAGGAAGGACATTCAAGATTCAAAAGAGTTTAATAAAGCTTAATAACATCCTACTGTGTACCAAACAATGCTGAAAATGTCTTTTATTATTACTAACTATAGGAGAAGGTGAAATGCACCCTGGAACATTTCTCTCCACTGACTATAAAGGGAGCCTGGGAGATTAATTCAACTGTTCTACACACTGTGTAGAACAATAGTGTAAACAGCTACGTCTTCCATTGAATCTCACAATCCCACTCACTTTAGCTACACATGAGGATTAAGACTCCTGTTCAACTTCCTCCTATGATGTCTTCATCCTTCCCTCTGTGACAAACACTGGAGAGGTCACCCATGCTATCACTAGATACCTCATTCCATTCATTTCAGAATAAACCAATATTAAATCACCCTGTCAAGACCTAACACATTAAGACTCAGTAATGCCTCTGGAGATGTGAGATGGCCCATTCAATGCTCACAGCAGCTGAGCAGGATGACACCTTGACAACGCCACCAGCTACAAATCAACCCTGTTAGAGCTGATGTTATGGAAAAGTTTCAACATAAGAAGTTTTTTGAATCAGCCTTGTTCCATAGATTTTACTGTAAGGAGGTGTGATCTACAACAATATATTTTCCCAGTAGATAAATTCATGTATTCATTTGTATTTATAAACTCAGGCAATTCTAATCTATATTTATTTAGATGAATACATTCTCCCTGAATGTTAAGGACCCTCAATGACAATATTTATCATGCGTCAAGCAATGCATGTTGTTCAGGAATTACCACTGATTTCTACCTCCTCCCCAAAATATTATGTTGATATTAACTTGAGCAAAAGCAAGAAAACACAAGTATGTTTTTCACCCAGATGAATACAATTTAAAATGCATTTAGTTCAGAAAGGTTTAGTAGAATTTAAAAAGCTTTGGAAACAGAAAGAAGAAAAGTATAATCAGAAAGTTGTCATTAGCTGATTTCACTTGGTAGGCAGGATTTTTTAAACCCATTTGAATTATTCTGAGTCATTCTATTTGCAGTAAATATCACAGCAGTTCCTGTCAAGGGTGCTTGCAATTCATACACCTAATGATGAGGAGGATAGGTTGCTTGAAATATTTTGGAAGTTCCACATATATTTTTACAGGTTTTGTGAAGATATGGGGTTTTGTGATAAAATGCAATATAGCTACTTTTTGCCCCAAATACAGAAAGAAAATGGATCTATCACACCTAAATGCTTCTGAGCTGGAACAGGTAGATTATTGTACTTTTTTCTTTCTATTTGTCTTTCACCGGGTTTACTTCTGCTGCCAGTTACCTTCTGAAGACATATTCCTGAACAGAATATAACTTCAATGATCAGCACTGATATTTTCATGAAAGCACATAAATGAGGATCAATGCAGGGACAGATACAATCGCTAGCCCAGTGGAAATATGGGGGTAAAACTAAACATACAAATCCTCTTTCATTACTGATTTTCTCTTTTTTTTCCTCTCCACTACAAACACAGCAATTATCTATCATATTTATTTCTGAGGATACTACTGGTGGTCAAATGGACTAGCAACTACAGTAGTCTGAATAAACTGAATTACCCTAGTAAAAGTAATTTTTTTGTTGTTAATACATGTAATAATAATACATGTCAGATAATGGGCTGAAAAAACTATTAAAGCTCCATTGCATCACCACCTGCCAGAAAGCATCTTTTGCAAAGTCTAACAAGACATCCTACAGTAAGTGTATTTCACTTTATGTGTGTATTTCAGTTTATGACCTGCCGATCTGCCCTGGTAGAACAGGATGTGACAAAGGAAGAATGTGTATAATATAAAGTACCTAATAAAAAGTGTTTTGATTAGGTTCATTCCAGTGGGTTGAAGTAGGTGAGGGACTCATTAGAAGTCATTATTTTTAATTATACACAAGGGATGCTATAGAAAATAATAAAAATATGATATCCCAATCTCAAATCCCACAACAGATACAGCATCTACAAAATATATTCACTACTACAGGAAGTATGGGGTGCACTTTAGGGCAAAACATTAAAAGAATATTTATCCATTAGGAATATTTTTACAACTGAAGTACATCTTGTCACACTGTGCGACACTGTGTAACTCCAGAAGGATGAGGATCCATCTAAGGGGACAGCTTGAATTGTCACCAATATTCTGTGCAAGGGAGTCTATTGATAAATGTTAAACAATGACATTTTCTCAGTATGGGAGTTCTATATCAGTATTTCCACATAATTTTAAATCCTGGGGTTTTCCTCTCTGAAAACCAACTGGGTTAAGCAGTCACACATTAAATTATCCACCATCTTTAGGCAGGCTCTTTTTAAATATTTTAAGCCCATCTGAGGTCCAAGCACTGAATGATAAACTGAAGAAGCAGCAGATCAAATGAGAAATATTCATACTGAGATCAAATCACAAGGAGGGGGAATGGAGGGGATCTTGAGCTTGGGAATTGCTGGTAGCTCTTCCTTTACAGAACCCTCTGTTCTCCAATCATCAGATCAAACAGAAAGCCAAGGATGGTCAGATAGCTTTAGGGACTTCTTAAACTATTAAAATTCCCTTTCTACTTGTCGGGGAAACCCACACTTAATTATGTGCATCAATACATTAGACTTGTGTCAGACTCTGCTGAGCACAGTGTGAACTCTGATATTTCAGTTTTTCTAGCTCTACTTTCCTCATTAGAGCTTGTCATGTCAGTGTCTGGAACTCTAATCTCTTCTGATGAGTTTGAGAAAAATATACAAAAATGTACATTCCTTTTAATCTGAACCAGGAAAGCCAACATTTTATTATTATTCAGCAGAAACAAATTTACCTAGTAGGTCAGAGTATCCCTTAGCCAAAATCAGGTTTCCTTTACATTCATTTGATAATTTGTACCATAGAGAGCACAGCAAGCAATTTCAGAGACTTGCCCATGGGGACACGCACTCATCCACAGAAATTTTTCTGATTATGGAGACCATCACTATGGAAGGAAGTATGAGACACAGAAAGAAAGGGAAAAGCATTAGAACAGACTGCCCAGGGAGGTGGTGGAGTCACCATCCCTGGGGTGTTCAAGACACAACAACGTGGCACTTAGTGCTGTGCTCTGGTTGACAGGGTGGTGGTCAAAAGTTGGACTGAATGACCTCACAGGTCTTTTCCAACCTTAATGATTCTGTGAAGGGGAGAGTGCTCTCGGCAGGATGCAAGATGGGATGCTCTGCTAAAGGAACAACTCTGATCCTTGCCTTCACTTTTTACTGCTGCCAGGCCACTCCAGCTTACACCACTGCCTGAGCAGTAGTGCTACCCATGCTGCCACATTATCATCGTGAGATACAAGCAATCAAAAAATATCATGAGGAGGAAAAGTAAATTTTGTATTCTTCACAGCTGTCTCCACCGCTGTGCACAATGTGAAGATAGGCAAACAGGGCTCAGCTGGCCAGACAGACAAGTGCAGTGCTCTAGTGGGTGCTTTCACATGTTCCATGCTACACTGCCCACACTTCAGCTATGGCTCAGAAAGCCCAGCTTGCCAGTAACCTCTCTGTCCCATGCTAAAGACTTGGATAGCACGTATCAGAACGCATTAAGAAAATCCCTATGAGTCACCATAGCTGTGGATTCCTTTTGCAGCACACACAATTCAGATCAGATTATAAAGCATCATCTTAAACCCATATACTACAGACTTAGAAGAAGGAAAATTAAAAGTATCCCTGTTTTGTTTGTGTCCAGATGAATTTTCTTTCATTCTTAGAACAATCAGACTTGGCTGATAAACAATTTTACCTTGAGTTTTTAAACTGAAAAGTTATAAAACATTAGCCAGTGCCAAATGATTTCCAAAAAGTTCAATATTTTTTGTATTAACACAGTGAAATGCTAAGTCCAGTTGCTACCAGTAGAAAAGTTGAAGAAAAAAGCAAAACATTTATGAAAGAGAATGAGGTGGAGGGGGAGGGAAACAAAGAAAAATACTGATTACTTTAATTATGTGATAAAAATGATTCAGATAGAAGGAATAACCTTAGTGTCCTCTTTCTTTGTACCCAACAGTGTCAGTGTCTTAACCCTTCCAAAGTACAACCCGGCTGTCAAGGAGCTAATCTTACTTGTCCCTTTTGAAAATCCCAGGCTTGCAACACAGAAAAGCAAATGTAACTGCATTATCCACCATCTGGGGATTGTTCCAAACAACTATCCAATCTTAGACTAGAAAAAAGAAGCCTTGTAACTTGGGCTCAGAAGCACATTGTACAAAGTACAAAAGCATGCCTTGTCCTCTACCCCACCAAAAAGCTGTATGGAAACCTGCATGTCCAAGCACATACAGTGACTTAGTACCCACCATTTCCACCAAGGTATCCTGCAGACAGACTTTGAGGTTTTGATGATGGACATGGTTCTCTGGAGACTGCTCCACAGCCAAAGAGGCACAGCAGCACAAACAGTGCTAAGATTAACAAAACAATCAGCTTTCACAAATACCCGTATTTCATAAATTTTGCCATTCTGATAGGATAGGTACAGCCTTACAAATCATACTCAACACACACAAACAGATCACGACACAGGGTGGCTGTGCCATGGTCAGAGGTATAAGAAATACCTTTGAAGTCTGAACTTATCCACCACATGTTTTGTCCCTGTCAGCAGCCATGAGTAAAGTTTCTAAAAGGTAATGATTGTCAAAAAAGTCAGGAATTCAGAAGAAACTATTATATTTTTATAAAAAAGTACTTTATGTATGTATAATATACATATACAGATACACACACATATTCCATATGTTGGGCCCTTTTTCTTTTCTTTCTTTTATGGTAATTAGTGTTTTATACTTCTACACTGAGGAGGCTACCCAATTTTTTTTCTAAGCTGATATTGTTACTGACTCAAATTGAACAAGATGAGCCTTAAGAAAAGCACAGCCTAAGGGGAATAAGATCACTTGAAGAAACAGAAACTTTGCAGAGGTTTCTTACCTATACAGCAATATATTCTCCATTTAAAGGAGATAATTAGAATATGGAAGAAATATTTTTTTTAATAGTGCTATTTCTTCTTGAACCTATCTCTATATATAGTTACATATACATGACATTTTCTCCCTTTTTTCTTATATCTCATTCTTACTTTTTTTCTCAGACATTTCAACCGCCTCTAGTTCCCTCCTGCTCTCTTCAGGATGCTCTCTCTCTTTTCTCTATATGAACACCTTCTTCCCAGATATCCCTTTTCCTTCACATCTGTTTTCCCTAATTCTTTTCACTCTCTTTTCCTCAACCACAACTTGACTGAACTCAGAAGGAAAGTAGACAGTAGTTAGCTCCTAAAAAGTGATTTAGGATACTCAGTTTGAGCTCTGCTTCTCTCCTTTGGCAGCTCATATTCAGACATACCCAGTGGAAAGGGCAAAGTCTTCTGTCAAAAATAGCTGGACAGGGCCACTCCTCATTCTCATCTACTGAGTAAAGCTTCCTTTCCCACAATAGATACTTTTGTGGACATAGTCTCAATGCAGTTGGAGAGCAAGGTCAGCAAAAGCAGTATTTGATGTAGGAAAAAAGCTTATACTGGATGAGCATTTCATAATTTTTGCAAATTCTCCTTTTCCCTATTTTTATTCATTGCAATTTAACTACAAATCAGTTTACTGTTATCACCACCATACAGCCTTGTTTGAATGTGTTAGCTTTAGCCTTCCTGGCTAGTGCAATGGAGATTTCCTCCCTTGCTGTGACTCTCCAATATCTCTAAGTCCAAACACAGAATGATATATAAGTCCTTTTGAGGTTCTTAAAAGTCCTCCTCAGTTAGCCTGATCCTGTAAGTCTGGCCACACCATCAACATCCTACTTCAGCAGCTCAGCAGGATGATGAAAGAAGAGGGCCAGAGGAGCTTTCAATAAGTTCAAAAGCTCCCACACTCAAATTTTTTCTCATTTCAGCAATCCCAGTAACAACTCACATTTCTGACAGCATGTCAGTAGTCAGAGGCAGAGCTTGCTGATAACCACTTTCCAGTGCCCTGAGAAGCAGCTCTCCTGCCTGCCTTCCCACCTGCAGGGATCAGCTCATCTTTGCCATTCAGCATGGCCAGGCAGTGCTTCAGTTGGCAGCAAAGTAAACCTTGACCCTGGGGCTGCTCATAAACCCTTTTTCTTTCCACCTAAAACAGTTGAAATACCCATGTCAGCCCACAATGCATTTCACAGAAGTGTGTCTTTCTTTAGAATAAGAAACCAATTGGTTCTGGGTTCTGTTCTTCCCAAATATTGGGAACCTTAATAATCATCAGCTGTTGAAGATTTTTTGCTATGACTGATGCAAAACACTTCTATTTAAGCACAGCTTTAGCACAGATCTTCTGAAGATAACCCCATGCTTTCCCAACAGTGCTTCAGTCTGCAGCTACTGTATGCAGTGCATCAGTGTAGTTTTTGGAAATCTCTTGTATATTGTGCACAAATGATTTGTATTAGGGACTAGAGTGCCACTGTACCACTTCTGAATACTACAGCAGCTTTTGATGAGTGAACATCTTTTATTTTGAAATTGTCCTCCCTCAGTCTGTTGCTGCATATGTTAAAAGACCCCATCAAAAGCAAAATTACACTAAACTAGATTTAAAAGTGTCAAGTGCATTGAATAAACATTGGAGACATCAAAAGCCTGAGTGGATGCTCCTGACAACAAGTGGTGTGGGAATGCCAGCCTGTGCTGAGCCTGATAAAATTCCATTTCTATCTACTTACTGAAATTGCTTCACAAATATATTTCTGCATATCAGTGTCACCTATCCAGTTCCAGGCACTGGAAGAATTGGTTTAAAATTGCCAACTGAAAGATATCAACACATTTTTTTTCCATGGAATATCAATGTCATCTACATCTCTTTCAAGGAGGAAAAAAATAAAAGAAAAAACAACCAAACAACCCACGCAACTTTGAAGCATTTGTTTTTGATGTTTTTAGTCTGTCTTCTCTTTCACAGTTTGTAGTCTTACTTTTTAATCACAAAGGCTACAAAGCACTGAGGTTTATTGAAACAGAACTTGTGGGTTCTGTCAACATGTGGGTTGCCTACACAGCAGAAGTTCATTACCTTGGAATGGGATTACTATGATATTTACTGAGCTAGCCAATCAAAATACCAAGCAAGAGATGTGTCCAAGATCATATTTCTTTTGTAGCCTAAAGTCATCTTCAACACATCAGAGTAGTTCAGATATCTTTTCTAAAAAGAAGTCTGGAGGTGAGGAGAATGTTGACAACTCTATTTAATTTTTCTTAAGAAATGTTAGTTGCCACTAAGTCCGCATTTATACACTTGCATCTTCATTTGAGATGCATCTCTGCTGTGTAGGGCTAATGGGAGATCATCAAGTCCCTTTCCTCTAGGTAGAAACCAATACAGACAGAGATTTAGTAAAAGCCAAAGTGTGAAACGTGGTTTTTATGTCACCTTTAGCACGCATACAGCCAGAGCCGGATCTCCCAAAGGATTGCTCTGAGACACTGACCAGACCGAGACAGGAAGGACTCTCTCACCCTCCCATGGCAGCAGAGCCCTGCATGGATTGGTTGCATAAAGCTGGAAGACAAGTGCAGAGTTGCAGAGCTCCACAGTATATCTGACCTGGTGCAGGTGCCAGGATCTGGCCTTGACTTCTTGAGGTATGTTTGACATTGAGTAAAATATTTGCCAGATATGTAGGAAATATGGTAACTGACAAGGTGAGAGCCCCCATGGGGAAACACAGGCACAGAGTAAGAGAAATTCACTGGCCAAAATCAGACAGCAGAAGTTTCACAGATCCAAGAACATCTTTACAGATCACAGACTGAGATGCCCAAGTGCCTTTTTATGCATGTAAGAGGATTCTGTGAGGTCTTACTGTTTTTATCTTGGCGTGATAGTCCGAATATAACTCTTGGGATCTATGAAAACAATTAAGGGATACAGTTGTATTATGCAGTTTCAAAATGAACCTGTTAATCTTCTGTGTCAGATTTCTAAAGAATGGCAATTTCACTCCCTATTAGAATAATAGAATTTCTGTCTGAGAGAATTCCCCGTACAAGGGGAATAAGGTTTTTTTTATATATGTTTGAACATCAATCAGTTTCTTATCTCTGAGCATTTTTCCTTTTCAATTTTTTACATTTTATAGCAGATATCCTTTCCACTCACTTGACACAGCTGAGCCAATAATTAACAAAATTTCACTTGAGAGAGAAAAATTTTAGCTTTATATACACAGGTGTCACAACAATCAGACTGTGACAAAGAGTGAATTGTTTCAAATGAACTTCTGCATGCACAGAGGAAAGTTTTGTGCAAAATATACAAGACCAAAAGCAGAGATACTTCCAGTGCCTGTGTTGGAAGCCAATAGGTCCAGATCCCGTCTACCACCACTTTGCTGGTATCAAAGCAATGGGAACCTTCAGATCTGACCCTCTGCACAGCCTGGTGGACACGACCCTCAGTGCTGGAGTCTCCACAGCCTGCTCTGTTCTGCAGCCAACTGCAGAGCAGAACCTGATTCTCAGACAGGCAGCCAGCTGCAGAAACCCAGGCCCTGGTGCCCTGTGCTCTGCCCTGCTAGGCAGCCACTGGAAAAGCACAGGTGGGAGCAGCACACGGTGCCCATCCCAGCACAGAGCAGCACCGCGGTGCCACGGCAGGCTGGAGCTGCACGCCCCCCCGCCAGAGTGCAGGCACAGGCTTTGCCTTTTCCTTAGCACCCTGAGCACCATGAAACCTCCCTCTGAGCTGCTGCACCTCGGGGAGGGTGCTAGCGCTGCTGCCCCTCCATCCAGCCCGGTGGGATTGCAGCCAGGAGCTGCACACAGGGAGACACGCTCTGTGGGACACATGGAGCACCTCGTACCTGCAGCAACAGAGACAGCTCTCCTGGGACACGTCCTTCCAGTCAGGGATATATCAGTGAGAGTGAGTCACTAAGTGCACGGGTAGTATCATCGCTTTAAGGCTTATAGACTAAATTATAGGGGCAGAAAAAAGTTCTGCAACTACTGGTAGCTGGCTAGACAGGAGATTATTTAAATCTTTGCACAGGAGATAGACCAACCATATCGTACCACCACTTTTCCACACGGTGATTTTTATTTCCCCCCTCCCACAAGAGGACTGCTCACTTCAAACCACAAATCATTGCTATTATTAGTGTTACTTCCACATCTTTTCCTGAAAGAAAAGAAACAAACAGAAAAGCCCTCTTCAGACCTCTGTTTCAGTTTGGATGCATCTGGGTCACACAATAAGAAGAGAAGAAGCAGCCTTTCTGCATGGGAATTACTGGGTTGTCCTCATGCTACAATTGCATCATAGACTGTGGAAGTCTCAGCTCTACAGAATAAACTTTCAGAAAGATAATTAAGAATCAGGCTCTCATGTTATGCAAGCATTAACCTCTCCTTACTATAGTTTTTGAAGATATAAAACAAAATAATGCAATTTTCCTATATTCTACAGATAATAAGATGCTCAAGTCTCAAACTATTTTATTTCACTATTTAAGTGTTTATTAAGATCAAGAAAGTTTTTCACAGATGTGGGACTTCACCTGAAAGCAGCAGTTAAAAAATCAAAATAAAACAAATTATCAGAAATGTGATCTTCTCACACATTTTTTTAACAAGTTCTATATCCACACCTACATATTGTAGACAAATAAGAAGCACTTGAGATTCTTCTCACACTACCTCAATTTCCACATCTTATCTTACTTCAGCTTATGCCTGCTGTAGAAATGAAATCTAAGAAAAAAATTAACATGTTTAAACTTAACAGTTAATAATAATGTATATACTTGATTTATAGTCAGAACAGATTAATTTGGTTTATGTGTTTAGAATGCAAAAAGCAGCATGTTAAATACTGAACTCTCTTTCAGAATGTGAAAAAACATATTCTCCTTTTTATTGACTGCAAATATTAAATCTAAAGAACAGTTGGAAGGTAGAACCTGCAATACCTGCTTTGATTAGCCAACAGATGTTCTACGGAGCCCAAACTTACTGAGTCCCTGAGTTTTGATTTTTGCTGTTAACTCAAACAATAAAATAGAAACCTAAGCTCTCTCCCCCGCAACTGACTACAGCAACAGCAGCTCTCTAAAACCATCCCTCCTCTAATACTTCATTATATTTGCTTGAGGGAAAGATTCCCATATCTGAGATAATTTGCACCTGCTTGTATGAGTCACCTGTTAGTACAGCTGCTTCTTAATGATAGTGCCTTCCACCTGAGATAAGAGTAAATTCAACAACTAAAGATCAAGAGGTGATTTGAGAGTCTAATACATCAGTTTCTTCCACTGAACAGAAAACTTATTTCCTTATAAAAAAAAGTCATTACATGATCCAATAGCTAAAATGAGGAAAGAAAAAACATTAGGACTAGAAATAAGATAAAGATATTTAATGTTAAATGTAACAAATAACTGCCAAACTTTGCTGGACTGTACTTGACATCTAGTGTAAAACAGCAGAGTACAGAGTCCAGACTTCAGGTCAGCAGACTTTAACTTACTCAGGAAACTGTCAGGTGTGATCTTATGGCAGATCTGAAAAGTAAAGGAGTTCAGGGAAGTTGGCAGGTCTGTCAGACAGCCTCCTACAAGTGCAAGAGCAGTCCTCGAGAATAGTCAGGAAGTCATCAAATTTATCAGAAAGTCTGCATGACTGAAGAGGGGCATGATTAGATTAAGATTAAAAAGCAATACACAGGAGGGTGTGAGGATGGAGGGGCCAGAATGGAGGGACAAGGAACAGGAGTTTAAAAACAAATTATGCCAGACCTGCTATCGCTCCAGAGTATAGTGATGGGGTCTGTAGTCAAGGATACAGCAGGATATGTCATTTATATTGGCTTTAGCTTTTGACTCTGTCTCACATTGTATTCTTGTGTACAAGTTGTAATTTTACAATCTGCTGGTGAACAAATGGACAGGTAAAAATCCAGTCAGACTACCTGGGAAGGGTCAGGACTAAGGGGCCATACTCCCATCTGGAGGGAGGTTAAAAAGTTGACTACCACAGGGGTCTGATCTGGAACTCATCCTGCTTAACACGTTCACCAGTGATTTGCAGGTTTCTGAGACAATGGAGTGCCCTTTCACACCAAACTGGGGGAAACAGTGGATACACTGCAGGACAGGGCTGTCATATAAAAGAGCCTGTACAGGTTTGAGGAACAGGCTAAAAGGATCCTTATGAGTTTAATAAGGGGAAAAGCAAATCCCTGCATTTTGGAAGGAAATGGTCCTTGCAACAATACTTGCTGGAAACTGGTGCATGGGGGGAAGCTCTGCAGAAAAAACCCTTGAAGATAGCAGCATGAGACTGCAGGAGCAGTACCCTGGAAGCAAAGAGGATGAGAAATATCCGGGGCTGTAGTCACAGGAGCAGGACACAGAAAGGATCACCCTCCATTCATCATGGTGGATGATGATGCACACTGGAACACTGTGTGCATCGCTGTGTGCCAAGTGTTGGCTCCCCAGGTACAAGACAGAAATGGATAAACCAGACCAAGTTCAGCAAAAGGCTGCTAAAATGTTTGGGAGCTGAAGGCCTGTGAGGAGAGGTTGAGGGAGCTGGTATTATTCAGCTTGAGGCAGCGCTGTCTCAAGAGGAAGTGAACACCAGTCCTTCAGCATCAGAAGATACAGCCAGACTTCCCAGCCCTGAGGGGGCACTGTGGAAGACGCCAGACAAAAAGCTGAAACAATAAAGGTTCAGACCGGCATTAGGAGAAACTTTTACACCATAAAACAATCAGACAGTGCACCACACTGCCCAGGGAGTATCTCTCTGCTCTTGAGGGTTTTCAAGACCCAACTAGATAAAGACCTGAGCAACAGGTCTGATCTCACAGCTGACCTTGCTTTGAGCCTGGGTTATCCTACCTTACTGGTGACTGGACTGAGCTTTGAGTTAAGTGCTCTCTGTAGCTCATGAAGAGAGACAGGAACCTCCATTGTGCAATTCACATCTAAATGGACTAATCAACCTCTACTGGAGACCTATTTGTCTCCAGTAACTGCAGAGATTAGATTAAAGTCACAGCCTCAATAATATTCAAATATATTTCTGTGTACCAACGAAGCAGCAAATATTTGCCTTGATTCTCATTTAAATATAGAAGTTAAATGGAAGTAGGCATCATCTGACCTAATTTTAGTCCTTTGATATGTCCTGACAGAGGAAAGTAAATATAATACACTGAAAACATGCAAAAACCTAAACCTATGCAGATTTTGTTGCTACCTTACGAATTGCAGCTGCACAGTCAGATTTTGGGGTTACTTTCTCTAAGACTTCCTGTGCAGAAAAGAGAATATATAAAATTGCATGTAGTAAATCATGAAAATTGTAAAGGAGATTTACAAAATACTGCTAAACCTTAAAAATCAAACACACATGGAAGATTTCATAGTAAAAAAAGAGGCTTCCAACTGTATGGGCAAGAATAGCATGCTGTGAGAGCACAAAAAGGGAAATTTGCATTGAACCAAGAAATAAACATCCATGATTATTTAAAATATGCACATATGCACATGCACATAGTGTAGGAATAGACCAGAGCAAAAAGTGAGGTCCACTTCCTGTTGGTAAGAATGGTAACTGTCTCTGCAGCAGTGGCATTCCTCACTAGAAAAATGCCAAGGAACTTCTTGGCTTCTCATGCATCCTGATTTTGATACTATAACATGGGCAGTAAAATAACATTAGGCACATGTGCACGTCTCTCTGCTAAGGTCCAGCTCCCAGAGGTACATGGGTGTTCTCCCATCAGTGAGGGGCACCACTAGCCCTAAAGACCACTAGGAATGTGAATGACTTCCACGTCTTCCTTCTCTTTTTATACAGAAGCAGTGTCCTACTGAGAATGACAGTCTCCACCGTACAGAAAACTCAAGATATTTTAGCAACATGCTCTTTATGTATTTCAAACCCCCCCCCCCCCCAAAAAAAAAAAACCAAAAAAACCCACAAACTAGCTAAAAAGGTCAATTTCACTGCAGCAAAACCATGGAAAACCATATCTTTATTTCTGCCCTTTCCTCATCTTTTTGAAGATGCTCTTTGTAAAAAATGTCCATCTCATATAACTAATTTCTTTTTCTTAAATACTATTACATTAAAAGCTCTTGAAAAAAATTATTAATTTTCATGCCCATTTACCTCTTCCTCCAGAACACATAGTATCAGATTTATTTTGCTTTCCTACATAATCATATACAGCTACCATTCTAGCACAAGTGTCACTTCAGCTCTAGCCTCCTCAGCATGATGGGTCTTCCCTTGTGCTATGTCTCCTAGACCACAACAAAAACTCTTTGGCTAAGCCATTGTAAAAATAAGTCAGGGATCTGATTGCTAAATATTTCTGCAGGTAAGAAAGAGCATTTACTTGTTATCATGCTTACCATCTATAAAGCTAGAATAATCTCATTAGGATATAATGTTCCCTTTGCCCATTATCCATTTTTCAAGAATGATAGAATTCCATATTAACAAAATGGTCTCAATTTTTTTCAAAAGGAAAATATTTCAAAATACATACTTTAATAAATCCTCAGTCTTTGTAATTAGAAATCAAGCTTCTATAATTTCTTTAATAAAGCAACATACTAACTATGCTACAAATAAATCAAATAAATTACCATTTTTAATTAGGCATAACAAACAATTAAACAGATGACATTTAAAACTAATTTTCTCTACTGGAGAGAACATGATTTAAATCGATGCTGAGCCTAGCACTCTCCTTGTGGATATTCCTTCAGATGCAGTGACATTCAAAATCATCATAACACTTTCAGAGACAAGTCTATTTCCATTTTCCAGTATTTGAGGTTTCACTTTTAAGCCAGGATTTTTTCAATTACCAAACTTCCGTAGAAATGCTTCATGTCTTAAAGTTTCTGCTCAGCTCCAGAGTATGTAATTGCAGAACAGCTGCACAAGTCATACCAACCACTGATAAAAAGGCATTACAAACTTCTAAGCAAATCATATTTATAATGAATAATATTAAAGGCCAAAGAAAATCAGTAGTACTTCAAGGGAAACTTCGGAAAATAGGGCAAGAGGATCTTGGGAAAGTGGTAAATACTGTGCAGCAATGAAAAGATGCAGCTGTCTAAAACAGAGCTCCCATATAGCACACTGAAAAGAGAATTACCTTACTTTTGGCTGTACTTTGTCTCCCAAATTAAAGCATTCTCTACAGTTAACTGCTTCAAGGACTGGAGTCAAAAACTCTTAGAAGTCCAGTCCAGGAAAGCGTGGGCACTTGCAGTAGTTACCTGATTCTAAGCACATGGGTCCTCTCCCAGACTTCACATATTTCAGTACAGGAAAGATTTGCCCCTCTGAGCTATTTCAGGTGATCCAGAAGCCACAAAAGAAATGGTCTATTTCCTACTCTGAAAGCATTCTGTAATTCTTTGTTTGTAATGATGTAAGTAAAGAGTGAGTCTGTAGGAATCAGTGGATTAAGGCTCTGTAAAGGCAGTCAGCAAGGAAATATTGCAGGTGCACATTTCACTTGCAAGCTTTGCTTAACAATTGTCATCACATGTATACAGACTTTTGCAAAGCATCAAATGGTAAAAACACAGCAAAGCTGTTTTATATTCACTAAACGGTGACAGACGAGTTTCTAGAAAGTGCAAAATGCAACAGAACATTTCACTCAGTTCATTTTCAAGAAAAATCAGAAACCCAAAATGACACCATGAATTTAATTTTTGTTCCATTGCCTGAAAGAATTGAATCTAGTATGGTATCTTCCTGCTTGGACTGTATGTGTGACTCCCATCAGCATAAATGAGTGCTGTGCATGTGAATTGAGGGTAGAACAAGTCTGGCTCTGTATGTGCCGTCTGGAGTGTGAGAAAGTAGCAGTAAATTTGCTCTAAATGAAAGAAGTGGGAAGCTGAAGTGGCCATTTTTGTAGGTAGCATATCGGTATTGAAAAGGCAGTTGGAGAAACCTGTTTGTGACACATATTACATCCATCAGTTTGAGACTATAGCTAGTCTGTTTTATATTGACATATATAAAAATATATATTAAAAAATACAAAAAATAATAATTTGTTAAAACATTTGAATTATGACAAACATAACTCTTTATGCTTGGGAAAAAAGCCTCAGGGGAACAGTTCTACAGACAAGTCCCTGCAAGGGAAATGCTTCCAGGGAATGCCTCCCTAGACAAATCTCCTGCAAAGAAGAACGCCTCTGGCAAAATGCTTTTGGTAAAATGCTTCTGAAAGGTGATGACTCTCTTGACAAAACCTGTGCTCTCTCTCTCAGAGTGCCCAAAGCCAGGCTTTCATCACAGCAAGGTGCAGCCCAGCAGTGGGATGAGCTCACTGTCTCTAACCAATAAAAATAAAAACTGGAACAAATTACTGCCTGTATCCCAGTGATTATAAAGCCAGAGATTTCCATAATTAGAGTTATTACAAATATTTATACTCTGATTAGGTAATAGTGACAAATAACTGTCAGAACTAAGGGATTTATGTGTGATAGAGTTACTGAGAAATAATCATACTGGAGTTATGCAAATTACCCCTCATCAACCAATCTTACTGTAAGGATTTGCATATGTGATTACAAATGTGGAGTAATACACATGTAACTCTGAGCTCTGCCTGCCTGAGAGACAGCTCTTTCTGAGTAATATGTAGTTATCTGAAAAATCCTGACATTACACTAGTACTGAAATTTGGTCTTGTTTTCCACATTCATTGTGTTATCTGGTACAAGTATATCTGTTAAGAAATTCTTGTGCCCCAGAAATCTTAAATCATATACTCACAACAAAAAAAGACTACTGCAGTTCCCCTCTTCCTCACTAATCTATTCCATCTCTCACTATCCTCTTGCTGCAGTTACATCTCTTGAGGACAGCCTTTTCAGTCCCTGTAAGTGCTACCTAAGAGTGAAAAAGCAAAAAGTAGGAAGTGACCATATTTACTGGAGTGTAGAATAAGAAGATCAGAGCGCACAGACAGATAAACATGCTGTACAGATATTCAGGAAATGTCTTTTTTTTTAAATAGATTGATCATGTTCCAAGATACTGCCATAAGTAAAATTAGTAGCCCTGCTTTTTGTATTATACCCTTTAGGGCTAGAAAACTGACAACGTTCTAGCTATAGGATCAATTTCCTCTATTTGGGATTCCTTATCTCTTCACAATGGTCACTAGGATAGAAAAAGCTTTGCAACACTAGCTTTTTAGCATTGCAGTAAAAGGAAGAGTGGAGAAAGGAGTAAAACCTTATAAAAGATTAGGTTTTTTCACAACTTTTCTACCTAAAGTGTTTTTATATCTGTTTAATGATCAATCTGAATATATTTGATACATGGAATTTTCTGTACATAATATTGAAAATGTTAATATATGCTGACAGTGGGGGATATCTGGTCACATCATAGTTTAGACCTGAGGCCAGATCCTGTTTCACAAAGCCTGCCAGAAAGCAAGTGTACAAATACACCTTATATTTCCAACAGCAATTCAGCCCTCCAACTTACATGCATAATCCTTTAAGTATTTTTCTGCTTGTCTAAAATTTTCTTTGGCATTTGAAGTATGTCTTCCATAAGAACACAACTATCATAAAATAGCTTGTTATTATCTCTAATGACCTTGTTTGGGAAAACAGCATTTATTCTCATAATGCAAGGAACTTTGATTTGTAACATCAGCTTTTACAACACTCATATTTCCTAATGCCACTCCAAAGTATGTTATTCTTACATGGTCATTTTCCATTTGCTTTTCTGTATATATTGTACTGTTCTTTTCTGTTGTCAGTGCATAAATACAAGGGAGCAACTATACTCAGAGATCTTTGCAAATAATAGTATTGAAAAAAATTTAAAAATTTTCCTGAAGGAAGGCACTTTGCAACACTAAAGACAAGGAATACAGCATTTTCAGACACATGCTTCTTCAAATAGTTTATAACTAGGTGCTATCAGACCTGGGTAGGAAAAGGTCTCTCTACTGCAACAATAATTTCAACATTTCAAAATATTTTCTGTTCTGCATGAGGATGGAAACACAACATGCCCAGCTTTTCTACCAAAAATAAAACAAATCTATATTTTAACATAGGAGATGTTTCCAAAAAGTGTAAAATCAAAATTTAAATGTCTATCTAGGAACCAAAAAGTATTCAGTTGGGACTGGGGGCTATCTGCGATTTATATGTGTTTATAAGCACAGAAACTGCTTAATAGATCTGGAAAACTTTCCAGGTTAGAGTTTTAGTGAAACTATGCACTTGCATTAAAAATTTTGATTCAACTAGTTACAATTTTCAAAGAAAACAGGAAATGTTCATCATAAAATTCCAGGCAAGGAGTAGTTGCTAGTATCCAAATGTTGATGTAGTACTCATTTTATCCCATTTTATCTTTGTGGAGTTTTTTTTTTTATTATTTTGTAACAGGTGAATCATTTGTCAATCAAAATAAAATTACAGTCAATTTCAGACTCACTCTAATTAGATGTAGTCAATGTTATGACTCATAAACTAATGAGATATCCCCTTTTGATTTTTTCGAAAAGGAATAGGGCTTACCTCGCTTGAGAAACCTTCTTCCCACTTTGAACATTAGACCATAGCAATCATTTGATCAAAAGTAATTTATTAAAAGGGTCTATTCCATATGTATTGTATAAACTTACTGCAGAATATCCTATTAGTAAATTGTGAGGTTTTATATAATACTGGAAAAACATTCAAAAAATCACTTACAGAATTGCTCTTTCATTCATTTCTTACATTCAAAACAAATGAAAACTGTCATTTTATCCTTGACAAAGGCTAACTTGTAGGCATAGCAAAGCTCTTTCTCACAAGACTGAAAAAGTTACAGTTCTTATGCCTATGCACCAAAAAAATAGTGGGAATAACATCAACATCCCATGGCTTCTTGGCATCACCAATATCTGAAAAGAGATTTTAGTTCAGATTTTAGTTCATTTTTTCTATCATTAAAAATGATAGAAGAAATTCCAGGAATGCATGAGGGTTTCTGTGGTTTTCTTCTTAGAGAAAAGCTTTAAGCTTTTAAAATTAAGCATCTAGAATACTAATGCATAGTTAATATTCTGAATCTACTTCTTTACACTGATTTATTTTAATCTGCTCCTTTTTTTGTTACAGAATGTGTAAGCCCACCCTCAGAATGACTAATTTAGGCACTGGTGTACATACATTTCTAGTACCTGCTGACCTCAAGTGTAGTCAGCGTGACTAGTTTAAACACACCTTGTACATTAAGGCGAGTGCCTTGCCACCCAGCACCAGGGCTCTGACAAAGAGAAGAGGTGGAATCACTAGGCTGTCTAGTTGGGTGCACCTCAGGAAGGAAGCTCTTGCTCCTGGAAGGCTATATTCATTTTGTTTGACATTACCATTGGTAAAAAATACATAAAAACAAATGCAGTATCATCTAACTCCTCCCATTTAGAATAAAGTTGCCTTTGCAGTGGCTCCTTTTGCTTCATGAAATTGGCACTCCCCATTGCCCAAAGGACCACACTCTAATGTGTTGAAATGGCTTTGCCCCATAGAATCATAGAATTATTTATGTTGGAAAAGACCTATAAGATCACCAATTCCAATTGTTAGCCCAGCACTAGTCCAGGACTAACACCATGTCCCTAAGCACAGCATCTACACATCTTGTAAATAACTCCCGAGAGGTGACTCAACCACTTCCCTGGGCAGCCTGTTCCAACTCTTGACAACCATGCCAGAGGTTTGGCAACCACTAAAGATGAAGAAAATGTGTGGACAGTTCTGACCAGGTTAAGATATACTTGTGGTGCCCTGTCTTTCATGCTTGTAATCCCACCAGGTCCCATCCCCAGGAAAGAGTGAAACAAACTGGGATATTTCAGAAGTTAATTTATCATAATCTCTGCTGCCTACAGTCCTCTCTGTTCTTTGCTGCCTCCTTTGCAGCAGACTCTTACCAAGGCACTGCTGTTTAGAATTTCCAGCATCATAGGATGGACATGAAAGCAGGAAAACAGCTATATTCCTGGAAGAGATTTCCTGGCACTTGGGGATTTCCCTTCAAAATACTTGCAAAGTGTTCATTACTCCTGCGTTAGCTTTCTGCTGCAGGAGCAAGGCTAGTGCTAGGGGGGAAATTTATGAATCCCACTGCATAAAATTAAATCAATGTGCCCTGAGACTGAGCACACAGTCTGGCTGGGGATGACCCAATCAGTCTTATACAGACTTGAGTCTCAAGGTAACAAAAGAGCTAACAAAGGCTAAAGACTCCAAACCTGACATGTCAGCTACAAACTACTCTGTTTGGTAAGTCTCAAAATCAGTAATAGTCTAAATGCTCTACTCTCTTCTTTTATTTTAGCAATCTGTTATGCGTCTATACAACAAATACTCTTCCAAACCTCTCTTGGTATCACTGATGTTTTTTAGGAACAATACCTACACAGGATCTCACAAAGTATGTTAGCTGCAATCAGTACTTCCTAAGTAAAAACTTTTATGGCTTTGAACTCAGGAACAGAAGGTTCATGTGACACCTCAGCTTGATTTGTAATTAATAAATCCACAGGTCACTCAGTAAGAGTTCCTACTGCAAAGGATTGTTCTTTCATATATTAGGACAGGACCTGACTCCAGCAAGGTTGAGGCTGGTGGCCAGCTAATTTGGGTAGCACATGATGCTGAGCATCTGCTCTGAAACAGATGCTAAAAGTTTCTAAAGCTGGACACACTCCTCTGTCTAGAGGTCCTAGTAGATGGTGCAAATAGAAACAGCAGGGGTATACTGGTCCTATTTATATCTATTCCACATATCTCAAGTTCATAATTCCATCAAAATACTAAGGATCCGTATCAAAGGACATCCATATATTTGTTCCACTTCAGATAAGTGGTCTGATTTGTGGAAGCCTGGTCGCCACAATGAGACAGCTGATCACTCAGAAACTGCAAAACAGGCCAAGAAAAATAAACATTGGCAAGATGAATCCATCAGTCATGCATGCTCTAAAAGTGTCTTCACCCAAAATAATTAAAAAACCTGAAAAGGCTGCAAGTCTGTTGATCCCAGTTAGTCAGTGGTATCTCTGTGAGCTTTGTGGCAAAAAAATTCAGAAGCCTTCTGGCAGCTTGTCTACTAAATCTTCATTTTGGTATGAAATTTGTTTACAAAACAGAGATAACGGCCTTCAATAGTTTTTTTTCTGAATAACTTCTAACTTACTCTGCTGAAATTTTAATCTTAAACTATGATAATGTCTCAAAATCCATTTAGAAAAAATAACTTCATGGGCAGCATAATAGGGATAAATCTTATTCAAACTAATTCATATTAAGACATCAAAAATGAAAATAATTTTACTACAGTTTTTAGTAAAAATCATATCTATTCAGTCTAAAGACAGAGCTTAGATGTTTATATGTAGATAGATAGACAGATAAATAATTGTAAGTCATAGGGATAAAGGAGACCTAAGGAACACACACACACTTTCAATCCTTGAGTGTTGAGATGCTATTTTTAATGTTATATTTTGCCCACTTTTCCCATAAATATTTTCATTTGATCTTAAATGACCTGCCAGAAGAGGGGCCAACCATCAATTCGGTTTTGTAGACATCTAAAAAAATGAACTGAAAAGACCATAGTTACTTCACATACACTAAGTAGCTATCACAAATGAAGAATTCTGACTCACTACAAAGAGTGGCCAGTTTTGAACTTGGAGGTAAAAGTGCACATACTACAAAGCTCAAAAATGTCAGGGAGTTATATTAACATCTGACTCTCATTTGCAATAGATTACATCTGGTGTTGAGGAATAGAAGAATTCATTGCCCTCTGGTGGCCAAAACAGCATTTTTAAAGCATCAAAATTTAAGCAGGGTATATAGGCATAATAATCCACTATCCCATATGTACAATGAAAAATATTAAAGGATGCTAATTTTATTGATATTGATATAAATGGAGAATAGTATGGTCCTGTCTTTCATCGTTTCATGGTAGAGGCTCTTATCAAATCCTTAATCTAGATGCAGCTTTTCTCCCCTCACCAGAGTTTTCTCTAGTTCAAATTCAACTTGGATGAACATACACCCATGAAATGTACTACCTACCTTAATTCAGTGGCAGGAGAAAGCTCATTTGCAGCACCTAATCACCTCTATCAACATTACTTTAAACATAGCATTTAAGCACAGTAATGCATTATTATATCTGTGTCTGAGAATGTTTTTTTATCTAGGCAGCCCTACAGACGGGTGTGAAGTACAAACTCAAGCAACAAAGCCAATCTAACAGTGGTTCTTGTACAGGGAACCACCACGCAGGCTTCCTGCAGCCCACCCACAGGCAAGGGCCAAGTACTTTGCTGATGCCTGGGATGCTGGGGTGAGAAGAGGGAATTGTTTTGCTACAGGAAGAGAGAAATGTAGCCCCTTCTCTCTGCTGAGGGCATATGCACACTCTGTCCATGTGCCACAAGAGTGGATTCAGAAAGCACACTGCCTTCTGTCACACAGAGTGCCCACATGCATGCTCTGCATTTGAGTTAGCAAAGACTGGGACAAACACATAGCACAGAACACTACTGGCCACCATCTCCTGTACCAGAAGTTTTCAACCAGCCTTTAATATGAGCTCTGTGATCTTCACCAAGCATCTGTTGACCTGGTTGCTCATCATTTGACAGACACTTTAGCAAGAGAGACCCTTTACGTTGGCTCCTTGTTAAAAGTCACAACTGTTCTGTAGACATAGCAATGGAGAGGAATGATCTGAACCTCTCACTTCTCTCACAGCCCACCTGAACAGGTCCTACTGTAGCTGAGTGCACCTCTACGGCTCTGTGCAGAAAGTGGGGCTCCCAACCACCCTTTTACATCCCCAGTTGTTCTAAGCACCACTCCTGCACCTAGAAAACTCCCAGGGAATCTGTATCCAAGAGTGAGTTTAGCAACATAGATTCATTTTATCCATGGGAAATTTAAAATGCTCCTTCTTAGAGACTGGTTTAGCCCATCAATTTTCTTGGGAATTAATACTTTCATCTCACTACTATTTCTTTTAACTTCATTCCATCACTCTAATTACAGATTTTTAATCACTATTTTAGGCAAAGAATAGAGATGGCAGCTGAGCAAAAACATTTTACAAGAAGGGGGGATAAAAGGAAAAAAAATTAGAGTCCTAGCCAAAACAGAGCAAATACAGAAAATGGATCATCTAGGAAGCTGCCTATGTTAGAAAGGAGTCAAATTAAGCAAGACAGAGTAAAGGTTATGGTCTTTTCAATCTATTGGGTGGCTTTATTGAGTTCTTAAAGGAGATAGGATGGAAAACTCCTTCCTAAAAGGAAGGGTAAGACCTTTATCCTCCAGTCTTAATGCTTATTCACATAAGCAGTTACTTATTTAAGTCAGAAGATGCTTTTTGTGTTGCACAACTGACTTCTGTGTTCACACCACTTGTAAGCTTAAGCTGTTCTTACTACCTATTTAAATAAGGTTTTATTAACTAAACCATTCTTGTACCAAAACCTGTCCATTTTATCTAAGCCCAAGTATCAAAGCATTAAACTTCATATACTGCACCAGTTAGAGATGTGAGGTATCGGCCTGCGGTTTGTTTTTGTCCAAATGTTCTAAAATGTGACATACTTAAATTGAATCACAATTTCTGTGAATGTAATTACCTTCTGAAAGAACAATTACAAAGGCTAACAATAAACATGGAATGACAGAATCATATAAATTTTATGAATATTATATTGCCTACAAAAAATGAATAATCTTTTTTCCAAGTATATCCTGAAATATAACAATTGTCATCTCATAGTGCTATTCATTTCATTAGAGAATGATAAGCTTATTGCACTTTGGAAGACACTTTTTAATTTTACAGCTAAACAACTTAGATGGTTTTCTTCTGTCATTCTCAGCAATCAAATATGCTTTATTCTGGCTATGCCAACAAAGTCCTAAGTGCAAGCAACGTCCCTATTGATTGCAGCGCATAAAAACAGTAATCAAGCACTTTGGGATGTGATCCAGTATCTGGGGTTTCTGGAATATTGACATTGGAGTAGATGTTATGGAATGGTTGTGAAATCACTTGCATTTTTATAAGCATCAATGCAGTTTTTAAAATTGTAATTATTTCCCATAATTGTCATGAAGTTAAGAAGTGAATGAACAACTATTTCAAATTTAAAGGGGTCATGCTAAAACATAAGCATGTATATTCCAAAAATGGGAGCACTGTTTCTTTTTTAAATGTTACCCACAGCAGATATACACAGAGATCATTTTTGGAAATACTATCTTTTATCTTTGTTCCCAAATACAGTTAATTTTTTAAATATAAATACAGCTATTTTGAAAATATTTTCTGCAAGCTTATAAGTAATTGCAAAAATCTTTTTTTTTTTCCTGGGATCTGATCTTTCATGGGCATGTTTCTTACAGTAAATATTAACAGGAGCTTAAAATACCCATAAAATTATGACTGTGATCCTATCCACATTATGTAAGTTTTGCTCTGGGAATTTCTTTGCAAAATAGTGTTAAATCTTTGCCTTATGTTAAAAAAGAGTGCCTTCTGCTTTAAAACCGTGTGAGATGCTTGTGCTAGGGAAGACTCAGCAGAACAGAACTGCACACATCAGCAGGACCCTGAGCATTTCATCAGGAAAATCTCCTAGGGAAACAAGAATTTCATCTGGAGCAGCAAAGGCAAGATGGGGCTTTAATAAGGGGATGTGTGCTGGTGTGGCTGAGATGGGCAATGGCTGAAAGGTGTGCTGGTGGCACAGCTAAAGCCCTCACAGCTGCTGCAGCACTGGCTGACTGAGTTTATCTCAGGTAACATTCTCTTTCTGAACATATTGCAGCAAAGGCAGGGTTTAGCAGGTTCATCAGGCCAGACGGCTTGCCCCTCGGTTTAAATGGATTTTCTTAAATACTGTACATCACAAGCAGATGCTGTTACACCCAAAGATATTTTGTTTTGTTCCAAATATAACTCATAAGGACTCCAAAGGAGTGCTCATAAGATTGTTTTAGAACTTCAAAAGATGAGCCAATTTTCAGAGCAGTCTGGCACCTTTTAACTGGCAGTGCTCCTCTTGCAGCGGTGCTGAGCCCATTCCACATCATGTGGATGTGGATACTCTGGTTACATCACCCACACACTCTCACAAGTAGCTGTTACATTACTTAGTGTAGAAGAGGTTAGCTGAGGTCCCTGGTTTAGGTTATCTACTTAGAGATGGCATCACTTCTCTTTACATTTCCAAGTTCCCTCACAGGCACCTCAAAATGAGCCACTTTATTTAGCTGGACAGAAGAAGTCTTAGTTGAAGACAATCCAGCTGCTTGCACATGGTTTGTCTGTGATGGCAACACTATAGGAACACAAGACACAACATTTGGTTTGAAAAGTTTATGAAGAAAACACTCTGAGGGGACGATAGAGTGAGATTTTAGAATCCAAGGCTCAAATGTCATCTGAGTATTTCTTTTAAAAGTATTACTGATTATGAGCCAAAAGCTATGTAAACTGCTGGGTAAGACTCCTCAAACAATTGAGAGTTAGGATTTCTTCCCTCTTTTACTGGAATTTGTTGTGATCAATAGAAAGGTTTCTATTCACATTTTCCTTCAGCTTTTTTTTCATTATATACAGAGTCTACAGCCACTCTGATTAGGAAACTTAAAAAGCTTAGACATTAGCTGCTTAAGAATTAACTTCTTAAGATTTAACTTCTTAAGACCATATAAATTTAGATCCTCTCTGCTGTGACATTCGTCCAACAATTCAAGCAAATGCATTTCAATTAAAAAAAAAAAAAGAAATTAATGCAATTCATGTAATTATGCATCTGCAAATACTCAGAACTGTACTGTCTAATTTATTTCTTTAATCCCAAGTATATAATACACATTTATTTCCAATTAAAGCTTTACTAGCGAGGTGAACAACCTCAGAGCAAAGCTGATCAACTTTAAGAGTCTTCCAGACTTCATGTTTCAACCACAGCTCTGTTCACTGGATCATTAAACCAAAAGAAGTGCAGAGCCAACAGTTCCTTTCCCCCACATCATGACTCACAATTGTTTTCTCTGATCTACTACTGACAGGTATATATCTTCTGTGAGAAATAGACATAACTCTTCTGGGAGACTGACAACGAGCAAATATCTGGTGCAGTTCAAAAGCTTAAAAATTGCAAATAAATTAGCCCATGTCATGCTGTTTTCAGATACTGAAGCATTTTAGAATAAATTTGGGTTTCATTGAAATACTGATATTTTAGCCCACTGCCAAATTTTTGAATGCATTTTTATTTCTTAAAATTGATTCAAAATTGATCACTTCTGGATCTAGTGCTTCCAGACAATTATTATGTCCAAGTTGAGAAGTACATGCCTGAATATGATTGAATTTAAGCACTGTAAACCATGATACAGGTGCCTAAACTGAACAAAAGAAGCAGAATAGCATAAGGGGGCCTAATTCTGTCCTCAGGATTGCCTGGACAATCCTCTGCTACTTCAAGAGCTGTATTATACTGAACTGTAAGACTTGGATAAATTAAAAACAAAAAGAGCTATTATCTGTTATAAGCAGATCATATATCAATAATAGTATTACTATTACTATCTATCTAGTCCATCCATCTGTCAAGACAGGATTATCTTTTAAAAGGACATTTTCTGCCACTTTGCTCAGTCCAGGTTAGAGGTCATATGAGATATGACATATTCCTTCCTCAGAAGGCCAGTTGGTCTCAGAAAATATTGCAGGCATAGAAAAAGATGGTCAAGGTCAATGATTATTTACTGTATTTAATTTAATTACTTGTTATAAACTCTAAGACTACCCTAAATCATTCAGAATCATTTTTCTGCAGATATATAGTTCATGGAATCTTATCTTCCCTGTTGATAAAGGGCCAAAATCTCACCCCATCACATGGATTCAGTCACACGAATTGCTACTGCATCCAACCAATTTCAATATAGCCTGCAATGACTGACTTTTTTGACACACACTATTCAGGCCTATAAACTCTTGTAAAATTTTATTTCAAGTTGATCAGCCTTCTGTTCCTATGGTTTCTGCCGTTTCCTAACTGGGGCTTCCATGCATGCAAGTCTCCTGTGAGGACAACACGCCTGGAAAGGCTGCCAGCCACAGTGCTGAAACAGGACCAGAAAAGGAGACGTCATATTCCTCTGAGTTATTTGATGCTGGTCAGTCTCATGTTGTACAGGTTGCTTTTGCTGTTTTCCAACACTGCAATCACTCACCAGTTTTGCTTTCTGTTCCATCCTTGTGTCTTCCAAGGTATTTAATCTTGTAATTCTTTTGTTTTGCATCACAAAGGATACCAGTATATTTCCCTGGAACTGGAATCCATTAAATTTTGAAGTTTTGAAAACTAGGGAAAGAAGCCTAATTTTCCTCATTTTCATACTCATTTTCATAATATCTCTGGCCTTCTGCTAGACAATTACCTCTAATTTATTATGTATAATTATAACAAATATAATACATTTNTATTTATTTATATTTAGTACTTATATCAAAAGACTATTCAAATAAGCATGAAAACCAGGGTTTCGTGAGACATTGTAAAAAAGCTTACTAATACCTAGCTTCATTGTATCAGGCTGTAGTTATGCCAAGATCAACAATTGCCTTTGTGAAGCTGTCATTACAAGATCTCTTAAACTTTACAGACCATTAAATAGTTTTTTAGGCATTTAAGCTGGTAATTGCAGATCTGCTGCACAGTAGAGATACAAGAGTCTTCACTGAGAGACTCAGTAGGAATGAGATAGAAAGCATCTCCCTTTTGGGAGTGCATATGGATTTCCCAGCAGTTTTCTAGGAGCTGGGAACATGAGCCCTGTCTGTATGTGGTTCTATCTGACCCCACACATATAATTTCTTTTCTTTCACTCAGAGACACCCACAAATTCCTTCCTTTTGTTCCCCAAGAGTCAAGCAGTTGCATGACACAAAGAGTGCTCAAGCACCATCCAAAGTCTGGATGCTATTATGCCAGTTCCTCTTACTTGAAAGTCTTTTTGCAGCTTTTGGAATAAACATAACAAGGCTAAGGATAGATTCATCCTGGCATACAATCATCCACATGGTAGAAACCACAGCAAGTCCTGTGGCACAATTTGGCTTCATTCAACAGCTACCATCTGTGTTCAGTCTTAAAATGGGAACAACCTGGGCCAGCCACTGGCCATCCTGGGCACCATACTTTGCTGTGTAGGTGTGAGCTACTGGCACAGAGGACAAAGATGAAAATATGAAGGCTGAAAAACAGAGACAAAATAGTCCAAACCAATTTTGTACATATTTTACAAGCAGCAAGATCACCCAGTTTCATTCACCATCAGGATTTATGCTTAATCCTGATTTCCAGAGGTCTATGATATTATTGGCTGGTTAAGCTGAACTAAATGTTGACAGATCTGACCTACTGAAAGTAGGGATGGTTGAGATTTATGGAATTTCCTTATCTGTTTCTCAGCCAGGACAAAGACTCATGGTAATGTTCTATGACCTTATAAGCTCCTATAAGGTGACATACCTCTGTTCTTCTTTCATCTCAGTGTTCAGATTTTCCAAGCAGTCATTTTTTGCCTCATTTTCTTCTCTCAGTCACTGTATAACTGCAGTACTACTTTAGCTCTTTAAATCTTTCCTAACAATGACTTTTTCCAGACCACAATAATTGCTGTTGCTCACCTTAGAAATGTTGCTCTAATTTGTTCACATAGTAAGAAAAATATAGGTGAAAGATCATACAAATTTTGACATAAACTGCCATCTCTATCCTTTATGTTGTGATCCTTCCATGAGATCACAATGAAATCATCCTGTTCTTTTCTATAGTTTTATCACATAGCACACTTTATCTATTTCCTGTGCAGTAGGATAATAGTTGCTACTGTCACTCATCCCTTTTTTTTTCCTGTCTCGGTACTGGGCAATGCCTTTTCTTTTTCTGAGTCTCTGTTGCCATCCCCATTGCTAGTGGTCTTTGTAAGTGCTCAGACATTTAGAGGGTCTCAGTGATTAAGCATCATCTGTAATGATTGATTTGCCTCTGTTTGCATTTTCCAAGTATTCCCAAATCTGGTTTTTTATCAGTAGTTGTTGTTACATGATCTCAAATGTCTTCTAATTGCCAAGCCTTCCTTTTCTTTCCGTTTCTTGCTAAAGGCAATATTAAGAAAGGACTTCAATCCCCTGAGTCTTTTTAGGTCACTTTTAATTTTATATGTGTCTTATATATTTTTGAGCTCCCTTTGTCTCTAATCTGTTTTTCAAGTTATCTTAGTTTCTTCTGGAAAGCCGTGTATAAATCCAAGTCATTTCTGAGAGTCAAACTGCATAGCTACTCCTTCCAATTCTCTACTTTCTCCACTTCAGATCATTTTTTAGGATCTCACAGATTTGAAAACTGGAAGCAATTATGCTATTTAGAGGGAATATATTTCTTGCTCTACTTTTCATGTGTGAAGGTTCACCTGCTTATTTTTCAATGCCATCCTCAGCTCAAAAGCATTCCCTTCTCCAGCTTGGCAACCACTACTCCAGACAATACTCTCTTTTTACTTCACCTTTTACTTATTGTTTCTCAGTACTGTCTGTCTCCTGTCTGGGCTTTTGTGCTGCAGCAATCACAGACATGTTGGCAAGGGTGAAGGTAATAACGATGCTAATGCAATTTAATATAGCTCCAAAATAGATGTCAGGGATTTACAGGAATTTAGTAACAAATACTATTATCCCTGTCTTATTTGTACAATATCTTAAGTCAAAGAACACTTGTCTACAATCTACCTTTCCCTTAATTTTGTCTTTGTACTGGTGTTTCCCAGAAAACATAATTGTCAAAAAAAGCAAAAGAGTTTAAAAACAACTTTATTTGTGAGACTGGCAGACTCTAGGCACATCAGCAGCAGAAAATGCAGTAACTTTTCAAATTGCATACAGTAATGCAGGTGCAAGCCAGTCATTTGACTAATATGGAAAGTTTAAAGTTATCAAGTGATCTTTTAAAAACATATCAGAAATAAAACCGGAGAAGAACCAGACATTGCATAAAGCAGAGCTTGCAGAGTCCCATTGTGCTTCCATTTCAGAGACAAATTCCTTTGACAAGAAGAGGCCCAGACAGTTCAGTGAATAACATTTCTTGATGAAATGATTAACAAGTGACTGTAATAACCTCACAGTATCTCTGAATGCTGTAGGATATTAAATCTGCTTTTCTGCTTTTGCAGAGATAAATCTATTTTCAAAAGGGTACCCTTTAAGGAAAAACTTTACTCATGTCAAAGACACCAGTAACTTTAATTTCTAAGCTATGTCATTTGACATAGTGACACTCCTCCCATTGAAATTGCAGCCATAATAGTATCATTTTTATTATTATTATTATCAGACAGGAGTAAACCAAAAATTATCTTCTGTTTTCTAAGATGTGTGGATTTAAATTTGTTCCCCCTTCTTTACTGCTACACCAATGTCACCATTTTCATCTTCTCTCACCCCTCTCCATGTTTGAAGCTACCTTGCCCAGAAAATACAGACCATACCCTTCAGCATGGTCCTGTGATATTCACTCAGCTGCCAGCTGCCACCCAGAAAGTGAATGATAACAGCTAGAATTTCAGTCCTGGACCCATGTTATAGCCAAAATCCCTATTAGTACCCATTCATCTAAAAGAGGGCAGCATCTTTGGTTTGTACCATTTCCAAAGCCATCATGTGAGCTATAACGGCGAGAGAAGATGAAAACAAAAACTTTCAAATTCCTTTCACGTGTTTGACTACTTGAGGCTCCCACACTACTTCCAGAGCTGCCAAACCCTTGAGAATGACCCTTGGTGATGACTGAGCATTCCCAGCCACACCAAATGCCCTTACTGCATCAAGCCAGAAAGTTCATCCTAATAGGGCTGTTACTGAGCAGTGAAACCAGAAAGGTACCTGAGGATATTGGCAAGGAAAAAATGGGTTTGCTTATTAAAAGAGTGCGACTCCAAAACTTTCCCATTGATAGTAACCCATGAAGTGCAGTATTGTTCAAATGCCAGAGTTAAAAATTTGTCTCAAGAGCACAGAAACAATCTGTTCAGGTTTATCTGAGGTTATTTACTCACAAGTAAATAACCACCACTATTTTTAAGTCTAGGCAGAGGGTCTTCAAGTAGTCTGTCTCCCTCCCTGCCTGTGGCAAATCTGACTTCATTGCTTTGGTTTGCAATGGTTTTGGCCAAATTTGAATTGTAGGTCAAATGCCTGCAACTGATGATTTCTGGATTTTTCTAATGTTTTTTGTTAAAATCTTTTGACAGCTCAGCCCAAGCAGTTATCGTCAGATAATGAAACACTCACCGCCAGATAATAAAGCACTCTGGACAAAAAATACCTGAATTAATTTTTTGCAGGTACTTAGCAGGTCAGATAGTCTATCAGACTGAGTAATTCATAAGCTAATTTTACTTTAATGGATCTGCTTTAAGTGTGCAAAGCCAAGGTCAGCACATTAAGGTAAATTTCTCATGTTCATGGAAGAAGAAAATGTTTTTGAAACTTAACTTTTCCCCTAAGATAACTGAGCTAAAGTTCCTCTGTATTAACTAATATGGGAATATTTAAAAGGATAAAAGGTTACCCATTTCCCATCTTGCCATGATGCCCAAGGAACAATTTCAATATATTGTAAGAAAAGAACACATGTATTAGCTGACAAAGTACAAAGTTAATTTTACTTGGAGCATGACTCCAGTAACTACTTGGTCTAATAGTTTGGATACCAACTCTCATAAACTCCAGCTTCATACCAAACACAAATCATCCACAAAAGATCTGCAGTTCCTCTTACAGTAGCATATTGGGACAAACCAGAGGTCTTTTTTTGGCAGTGGTCAGTAACAAATACCTCATGAAAGTGCAAGATGATCAGCACATCTTCTGCTTTTGCATCTCAACAGATCATCTCAGACTAAGCTATTATGGGGAATAAAGGGGTTTTGGTAATACCAAGGGGACATATACTGCATTTTGCTTCACCTTCATTAATGACTTTAAACACCACTTTGGAGTACAGGATGCAGCCAAAAAAAGAAATTAACAATTAACACTTCGCCTTCTTGAGAAAAAAATCCTTACAGAGAACAAAATTCACACATACGCAAGGAAAATCACTACCAAAGCTCTACCTAATTGTGCAATTAATGTTTCCTTTCATAAAGCCCTGATCTGTTCTTCTTATATATATAGCTCAAGACATTATTTATTTGAAATACCATAATTGTACTACCTTCATCACAGAGTGGACATTTACTTGTTTCAATAGAATTACTGTAACCAGTAAGTTAATGTAAGCTCATAACAGAGATGCCATCATTACACAGATTTATGAGAAGAACACTAAACATAAAATTGAGGTAATTGCCTGTGTGCTGCCAGGCTATTTTGCCAGTTAATATAAATAATATCATTCTCAGCATGAGCCACCAGAAGGACATCATCCTCAAAACTAATTCCTCACCTGCCACTGTCAGAAATTTTCACTATAAACTTGATGAAGAATGTGTTGCTCAGTGCTACTGAAAATCATATATTATCAGGGAAAGGTGGTTACCTCAAGTACCCCAAACAATCTGTTGTTTTGTTATGTTATCACATAAAATTGATTTAATGCTGCAATTTTCCATTTCTCTCTGGACCACAGACTGCTAATTTATTTGTCAGGTACATTGAAATTTCTGTTTTCCATTCATGTATAAATTTCCATGAGCAAACTAAACAGACAGTACTTGTTTGGTTCATTTTTAAAATTTAAAAAAATAAATTGCATGTGAGGTTCTGCTACTCAAGCTATTCAAATGGGTCCTATGAAGCAAGCAAACATTAAAAGCCATACAGAAGATCAGAGATAGGAAATGTTGGTACAGAGGTAATAAAGACTTATGTGTTTCCTTGGCTTATGAGAAAAGTTAAACAGAACAGCATTTTGTGCCTTCTCAGTAAACAGTGCAAGAGCGAATTTGAATGGATACTACAGTATGTAGTTTGATTTTTTAATTTTTTAATTCAAAAAAGAAATCTAGCTTCTTTACTTTGTTTGAAATGAAAAGGAAAAAAAATGAGCTGCATGTCTGAAACAATGAGTCTGGAAAGTTTTGACTGCCAAGATTTGCACAAGAACAAAAGCAGGTCCCGCAGCACACAGGAATGCTTGTCTGTGACCAATCTCCTCTTTACCTAACAGCCTCGATGTTTATTACCATGAAGTCTAAACATTGTTTTAGCTGAACAAAAGAGATTTAAAAGCCTATCATACACCAGTGCCTCTGAGTCTTCTGAAATACAGGATGATGTTCTGAGCACAATCACTGGATCACTGTCATGCTCTTGGTCGCAGTGAGACCCAAACTGTGGCACATAGAGATGAATCCAGGACTCACGTCATGGAGTTCTTGAAAGTATTGCTGAGGCATACCACAGGTGTAGCTGAGAAAGATCTGGAAGAGCCGAAACAGTAATGAGCCTGGTGGCAAATTACACCACGCTTGATTGCTCTGCAGCCAATTCCAGAGTGATGCAAGGTACTTTAAAGCCCAACAGCTTTTAGGAGAACAGCTAAAGAATAATGAGTAGACCCTGTTAAAGCTAGGGATTCCCAAAGCAAATTTTGTTTGTTCCAATAAGGTTCATGGTACTGGAAAAGGGCTGGTATTATTATCTTACAGGGAATGGACTAAGACAGCCACATTAATAGTACTCCTTCCCTTGCAAAAGAAGGTTGCAGAGGGACTATGATTTTTGCAAACAATCTCCTATCTTTGCATCACCCTGCATGTACCAGAAACCTCCCAGGTGAAATGAATAATCAAATGAGATGTTAATACCCTTTTCAGGAATAACTGTATTCTTGAAAACATTGAATAAATGTAGAAAATTTCAGGGCAAATAACTTTCTGATACCTAGTACATCTGTTCAAGACTGTGGGTGTGGTGAAGAAAACATTAAGCATGGGAGATTGTATCTTGCTGTTTCATTACATCCTTTATAATATTATGTTTCATTATAAACAAGCATGCTTTCTGTCTGTTTGGGGAAATGGAGTGTTTCCAGCCTGAAAAGACATTTCAAGTGTGAAGAAGTTTGAGACTTTATCTACTTGAAAGTCAAGCAGCAGAGATAGATTTCAGGTGCGGAATGCTTTCCAGCCAATTAATCTTTTAAACAGTCCTCTGGCTCGGGACCCTGCAGGCCACAATATTGCAGTAGTAAGTTAGTACTGCTCACATGGTGGTTGCAGGCTGAAACAGATGTGTCTTCTGTCCTCAGCCTCCTGCTGCAATAGCAATGCCCTGACAGTGCCATGGCCTGACAATTTAGCCTTCTATCCATTGAATTTCAATAATATATTCTGTGATTTTATGAGTAATTTTCAAATATTCTTCCAGACTACTCTTTTACAACTTTGCATGTACTACCGATCTTTAGGATTAAAGCACAAACTAAGCAGTAGCTGTTCTCCTAGTCTCATGATAAATCATCATGATTTTGATAAGACTTGCTACAGGACAATTTTAGCAACAACTTCTGGATCAAGTGAGTATTTGCTAAGTTACTTCTGGTTTTAGTTATAGAGACAGAATTTTATGTTGCAGGACACATGAATAATCTTGACCCACAAATTCTATTTCTTTTGTCTCAGTGTGCATACCTTGAAATAGCTCAGGTGACTGAACTAACAGGAAAACAATACATTCAAATGATACAACTGGTATCATCTTGCTAAGCTGATGGCAGGAATGTAAAATAGCATAACCAACAGAGACCGGGTTCATTTGCTGTAATTTTCTCTGTAGGTTTCCTTCCTGACAAGAAAAGTCTCATTTTCTTGCCTTTCACATGTTCTCTCCTTCCTCTTCCCTTGAAGGCCATCAGAGACATTCTGGCTAATACAGAGATTTCAGCTCCCACCAGTATGCTCTGTTTATATCTCACAGATATTCCTTGAAAACCTTAGAAACAAGCTGGATAAATAAAAAGGTTCAAGGAAAACTGGCTGCAACAACCCTTCAGTTTCTGGCTCATAATCAGGAAAGGAGTGCCCAGAGTGGCTGTAGAGGAGCACTGGCAACCTGGCAAGAAAATATTTCCTTAAGAGAAACGGGCATTGGCATAAGAGCAATATCAGCAGTAGCTAGCAGAGAATGACTTTTCCCTATGGACTTTCCTTCCCATTCTTGAGCATAAGCTTATCCAGATAAACCCCAAGCTACCTAATTTACTATCAAAGTAAAGAAATAAAATTGAAAAAAAAAATATATAATTATGATAGTCTTATCAAATAAAGCATGCTTAAGGTACCTCACAGAATGACATATGATTGTGAGATTTACAGAAATCAATGCTGTTACCTTTACAACTCAAAAGTCTTGCTAAAAAGACATTCAAGTTGATTTGGCAAGGCCTATTTTGCATCCCTCCATGTGGGCTGGCGTTCAAGATACTTCATTGTACATTAATACTAGTTTATACTAGTTATGTTATTTTGCCCCTGGCAGGAACTGGTTGCCAGATTCGCCTTTTTTTTTCCCTCCTTTTCAAAATATTGGCTTATGCTACTTCCCTGGCAGTGCTCATGGAATAAAGCACCCCTTAGCAGGAGGGATAAGGCAGATAAAGATATTTCCTGACAACAGGAAATAAAAATCAATTTTACAATCTACACAATATTAGCAGCCCCACTGCCTTCTAAGCACTGCAGTAAGCCAGAGGGTGAGGAAGACCCCAGCTGGGAGTCTGAGTGCCCAGCCTGCTCCCATGCTCACACCTGCAAGTATGCCTAACATATACAGCACCAATCTCACCCTGCACGTCTCACTCTTCTTTTTCTGCTTCTCTTCTTAGCAGGATCTCAAGTGAACAAACCACCCAGCTCTCTAGGGCTTGAGCCTTTTTTACTCAGTTTTCTAATTTAAATTACAATGAATGTTAACACACAGTGTAAACAGGTGAAAAGAGTTGTTGCTATTTAAGTCCTGTATATTAATCACCTGTGGGAGATTAATAGTAATAGTAATAATAGTGATGAGGATGATAATAATAAGGGATAATAATAAGCATGATAAAAACCTACATAACTACGTGGGAGAAATGTAACTGAAAATTAAATGTTAGTTGCATTCATGTATCTGATTCTTTGCTTTGCAAACAGCAATAATTGGAATGTATCTGCAGATGTGCTGTGAGTGCAACTCAGGTATATTCTGACTGTCATACTGAAAGAAAGATTTTAATGAAATAAATGTCAAGACGATTTCTTGGATGACTGCTTACACTGGGATTTGATCTCTTGTTTATACTTGCTTAATATCCATAAATTATGGCATATGTTTCACAAGCATGTAATTACACTTGTCATTTTGTGTGTTAAATTCCTAAGCACTGCAGACAAACTGTGCAGTGATAGATGGCCAGTTCAGACATCATTTGCAGCAAGTTAAATCATTTTCAAAAAAAACCCCACGTGTAGCACTGTAAAATGATCAAGGATACATAGAAGTAATGTTACTTCCGGTTATATCAGCAGCAGAATTTTACAAACTTTGCTTTTCTGCTGGTGCTTACTTTATAATCCTTTGCTTAAGAATATATTAAATGCTCTTAAAATTTTCTAGGACAGGTCTGTAGCTGCATTTTGCAATATTATTATCAAGGTTTGTTAGAGAGACTTTTAAGTCATTCTTATGATCATCATCCACACCAAAATGCTACACTGGCCCATGTGATGAAAAGACCTAAGTGTTCCTTCACTTTTTCCTAAGGTAACAATAAATGCTTCTTAATTCACACTGTTCTGTAATGCTTTCCAGCAGTAACCAAAGGAAGAGGAAACGTCACATATCATTTTGCACTAAATTCCAGTGAGTCACTTCACGCCCTTACAGCAGCTTCAGATATTCCCATTGCAGTGGATGGAAACAGAGCCTATAGCCACAATAGAACCCTTGGCCCAGGGTACTGAGACATGCATCCTGCAAAGCCAGGGCCCAGCTGTCCCTTTCCTGGCACAAAGGACAACCTGCCACTCTAGGCAGGGTGGATGACTTTTAACTCGTTGGCTAAGGGTAGGCTGCTGCACATCAAAGATCACACATGGCTGGTTTTTGTAAACCAAGGCAAGGACCCTATTTGATACATCGCCAGGTAAAATTGGATGTTAATATTAGCATGTGCATAAGGTGGTTTGAGGCATAGGGCAGCTCTACCTGTCCAAATGTATAGCAACTTCAATCTAGTGATATTGCATTTCTCATGTCCTCAGGTCCCCTGGTGCAGTGCCCAGGGGTGGCAGCTGGCACTGCAGTTCTCAGGCTCCTGCCATCATTTTTTGTTCTCCTTGCCATGTGACATTGTGCAGATAGAGCAGAATTTAGCTCTTACAAAGTGGGAGTAAATATGTGTATAATGCTTTTTCACTTTTCCCCCCCCCCTTAGTATTTAGAACAGAATCTTTTAATAAAATCAGGAAGATTCATATAGACATCCAACTCCATAACTTCATTACTTTTCAGTCAGTGGATCTGAAAAATGTCCCAAATAAATTCTACTGCTGTATTATTTAATTAGGACTTGCAGAAATATTGGCTGTATGCTGCCCTTGCCTCCTCCTGACCTTTCCACATCCTGAGCCTTCAGTTAAGGAATGCCACATCACTGTTTGGAAAGACTAGTATGTTAGATTTGAAAAAAAAAAAAAAAGCTTCCATCTAAGTCCAGTTATTTGTTTTATTCCATTTTGCATTATTTTTCTGATTCATTTTCTGTGTGCTTTAATATTTGAATGGTCTGTAGTGTATTATAGGGAGGAATCTGGAGCACTGCTGCAAATAGGAACTATGAAATTAAATACATTATTTATTATTATGAATCAGTCTGCCTAAATAACTGTAGTAACTAAAATATTCACAACAATCTGAAGAATGAAAGACTGACAAATATCACTGTCAATAGCTGCTGTGGGAGTGTCTTCCAATGTTCTCTATTCAAAACAAAAATTTCTACACTCCTTCTATAATGTCCTACATGTAAAACAAATCAAAAGTAATTACAAACTTGTATGTCAAGAACAAAAACCATCTACATTTTATGAGAGTAAACAAATAAGACAGGTCATGGCAAGGGTTTTGCAGTGCAGAGATATCAGCCCTAAATGCTGAAGGAGCTGCCTGGCATTTAGACAGTTCAGAACTGAGATGGTCAGTGCTGTATAGCAGGAGGTAGTTAGAAACTCCCAGTCTTTGAAAATCACTGCGTCTTCATCTGTGACTAGCAGATATCCATAGTTCCCTTCACTTCAGACTCATGTGGGACAATTGAGTCATTCATACAACTAGGCAGCTGAAGATGGGGGTGAGATGAATTTTGTGTTACTGCTCTGCCCAAGACTTTCAAGCTTAGTCTTTAAGAAAAATCTTGGCAATCCATGGCTAAAGCATATAAAGGAATGTTTCATATTCAAATGTGCTTCACTCTTAGGTCTCCCCATGGCATTTATCAGGACTTCTTAAAAGGTTTTCCTTTGGTTCTGGTATCTGTCATCATGTATCTGTCATTTTTTTTGTACTTTATCCTCTCAATGCACAAGTATATTCCAAAAGGAAAAATGAGGCTGCAGTAGCTGCCTGAATTATACTTAATAGCCTGGTGGTTAAAGTGCTCAGCTGGGAACAACTAACCATTGAGTTATAGGGGGTTTGGACATGAAAGTCTCTCCTGCTGAAGCTGTTCATGTTTTCACAAACAATTAAACTTCCATTGGACCCGCCTGAGAGTAATTCACTGTATAGTCCAGTATTCAGTGAGGAATGGGAATAGCTAAGTTCAAATCATTACTCTAATGAACATTTAATGAATTTTAGCATGGATGAAGTAAAATTTTCCCATTGTGAAAGCTTATCATCAGTGAATAGACAACATCTGGCAACAGCAACATTCACATGCATCCAGCTGTCTAGAGGTAGAAGAGCAGGCAAGAGTTTTCAAGAAGATGCACACTTGAGACCTGTTTTAGCAAACAGCTCTGAGATTAGAGCTCTCCAGGGAAAGTCCTGCAAACAGCAGACTGGTGAGATAAGACCTGTTCTGGCAAAAAGAAAAGTCACAAGGTGGAAGTTCATTGCATACAGCATGCCCAGGCAGCCCTGTTTCTGCAGAGTTCTCACCCTCTGTGTCCGAACTCATAACTTTACCATAAAGCAGTCTTATCTGTGTCTGTGGGGACTGGAGTTGAGCTATGCCATCTCCTAAGTTATATTTTATTTCCTTCTCTGCATCCAAAAGAATTTGCCCAAGAATCTTAAGTCATGAGCAAATAGTGGGGTAAGAGGGGCACCAGCACTTAATGAACGGTGCCCAAGACTGACATTTCAAACCTATCACTTTTGTTTGACATTATAAAATCTCCAAAATAGAAAGAAAACAAACAAACAAAAAAAGAAATGAAAACCCAACCGAGAAAAAGAAGCTTCACTAAAACATGATCACTTTGGTTCAGAATAAAATGAATGTTTATTTTCAGTTCAGCTGTCAAGCTAACTAATTATTTGCAGAGCCTTGCTCACAATACTACATTCATGCTTTGGGTAGATTAAAAACAACTGAAAAGAAGGAAATTTAAAACTGGGAATCACCTTTTCTAAAAGGTGTGGAATCTCCTCTTAGCTCCTAGTAAATAGATGAGGCAGTTATTCACCACAGAGCTGCCAGAAGTTGCCTATTCTTAGGGATTTTTATTCAATTTAGAGATAAGCAAACAAACTTCTAATGAAATCATCATGAAAAATGGAGGAAAAAGAAAGGTTCCCGAGACACCAAGAAACATAGTAGCATAATGTTCAGCTTGCAAGTCTTTTACAAAACCATTTTGAGTGTTCCTCTTCTCAAACATTTAAGAACAAAAGAAGTCCTCTCACCTTAGTAGAACATACATTTGCACACACACATATCTTAATTTTCTTTAATTCCACACTACTTAATTTCATGCTTTGTCATAAGAATGACAGACATTCATTTTTTCCCAATCACTCTAATATAGGTTGCAGATATGATTTTAACAATTTTAATATTATTGGGCAATAATCCAAATACCTTTTCCTGACTCTGGAGCTCTTTCTTTGACTGTCATGGTTTCCTAAGGGGGATGTACAGCCTCTGATTACAGGTCAGGCAGGCTTCACCACTTGCTCTTGAGACTGACGACTTGCATATTTAAATCATACTGTGAGTTGGATAATCTCCTTTCATAGCAAAACCTAGGGGAGAGAACTATGTAAGAGGATACAAGGAATCCCTCGTTAAGGACTAGCTATCTGAAGTACTCATACGCCCCCACCCCTTACTCTTACATCTGATTATCAAGGAGCCTTTACATTCACAAATCCCTTCAGCCACAGAAGCGCTGCAGCCAGGGAGGCAGGGGCAGTGAGCCCTGGACATCAGTCCTGCAGAGCCCCAGGGCACTCAGCTCCACAGGCAGCATCCCTCAGGCTGAGGATTCGCTGCTGTGAGACTTGCCCAAGGTCACAGAGAAAAACTGTACTGAAGCAAGACAAAGGACGTAAGGCTTCAACGAGCACTGCCACACAGCAAGGGAAGTCTGTCACACTCACACAAAGCTCTGCAGCTTGCCGTTGAGCCAAGTGATTATGTGATCCATACCAAAAATACCCTGCATTCTCATCAGCTTTTTACATTCTTCTCTGCAGGCCAGAATAATTATTTGGTGTACACGCAAAGACACAACAATGTAGGTATAACTAGAATGGTGAATCTTCATTCCCAAAGCACAAGTTCTTTGCTCTTCAGCCCAAAAATAGAAATAAGGAGAGGGGAAAAAAAAAACCCATAAGCTTTGAAACTTGGCAGGAATGGCAGGAAATCATACCTTGAGTCACAGGGCACTCTCAGCATCTGTTCCAACTGCAAGCTTTTCATGCTCCCATATTCAGCACAGCTACCTTCCTGTCTTATACCAGTCACCAAAACTAGTGCTAGAAATATTTTTTTTCTTTGCAGTTTCTAATATCCTACACATCCAGTTTCCAAAATGCTGTTTAGTTAGTACTGGAGATGTGAACTAGCTCACAGATGATGAGTTTTGTTGCTCAGATGATATTTGGCAAAACAGTTCCCAGTGGGTTGAAACAACAGCTCTGACTGCACTTAGGATTTGCAAGTGGCAGTGTTTGCAACATGCACAAAAGAAATGCTAGTTAATAAGACAAATGCTTACACTTAAAACTTTCTAAGGGCATCATCAAATCCTATCCAACAAAGAAGACATAAACACGTTATTTTTCTCTCATGTTTCATGCTTTTTAATAGCTTTTACTTTCATTACAAACACTTCAGTTCTGCCTGAACTGAGCACAAAGAGAATCAGCCCTTTAATCCTCAGGACAATACATGTTTTCTTCACACTTTGGAAAGCAAATATAGCAGCTGGTAACTTTTAAATCCTGTGCTTTGCTGTGCAAAAGATGGCAAGCAGAACCATCAAATTTAGGAGTGGAAAACACTGGCTATTTTACCTAGATCATTTTCCTACTGGTATTAAAAATCTATATTTTTATACTTCTATCCAGCCTAATTTTCAGAAAGCTAAGAAGTAGAAAATTTGGCACTTTTCTCATCATACACAACTGGATTAAACTTTAGACAACATAAAAGAGAGTACTTCTTGGCAATTTTTTTTCTAATAATCAGCCCATATCTTCATTCCTAAAACAATATCCTAACTCTAGCTATATATGTCTGTGCTCTACTAACTCCTTTTTATGAGTGGAATTTGGAGTTTTAGGTTTGTAATTTATCCATATTATAAAATTATTATTTGGACAGGCATGTCTGTGGAGATAAAATTGCCAGCTCTCCCAAGATAATTATTGACCATATTAAAAAAAAGGAAAATCTCTTCTAATTGAACATACTCCTATCTATTTTCAGACTGCTACCAATAGTGCATCAACGTGATCATATCTGAAAATTACATAAAGCAATAGAGAACCCATGTTCACTTTTTCTATGTGCTTGCTGAGCAAACCCTACTCAAATATAAAGCCTAACAGTGATGACACAATATTTTAATGGACATAGGACATTATTTGCCTCTGGATAAATCCAGTTTAAGAGTGGTATTATTCACTGGCTTCCCTGGAATTCATTGTTCTCTCAGGGATTCTTCCTCACATAAGCAAGACTAAAATTCACAAAAAAATCAGACTCCATTTCCCTTTTGAGTAAACAGAATTCAACAAATAGGTCCTATCCAGCTAGCTATAGAAAAACACAGCTACTTACACTACTTGTCTTCGTCTCATGAACACAGAAGAAGCCAGAAATTTGAATCCTAAAACAAGTCATGCCCCTGCAGCAAAACATCCACAGTCTTGGGATTCCAGGGCCTTTGCACTTTCCTTTCAGTGTATGATACTAGCCCTGACAGCCTATTTGTCTCTTTCAGTGGTTCTGGTTTGGTCCCAGACACCATAACAGTGAGCACAGTCTGAATTCCCCAGGTTTTTTTATGCTGCTCCTAATGATAAATTTGTTCCTGTCTCAGATTGCCAAGATATATTCTCTTCTCCCATAGCACTGGCTTGAAAGGTTGTTTGGACTATGTGGTCCACAGCCAATGCATTTACAGTAATATAATAACATAGCAAACACCCTTTACAAAAGCACACATATATATGCTATATATTCTCTCACTTCTATTATTAGCCAATAGGTATTGTCTTAATATAGTGCTGAATTTCAACATGCTCCACTTTATTTAATAGTCCATTTACATATCATCCAAATAGGCAGGTCAGTATGGAGACCTCCTGCAACCTCACCTACATTCATACCACACACTGGTAAGAACTAGACTGGTAAGTTCTTGTCTAGATGGCAGCCCTTGAGGAAGTCAGCTTTTCCAGGACACTTTCTGTGTTTCAGCACTACTCACAAAACCAAAGCATGCACATGGTACCCAGAGAAGAAACCAGAATGGCAAGAAAACCAGACTTTTCTTCAGATAATTTCCTGGGCTTTGTTTCCAAAAGTGTCAGGCCTAGAGAACCATTGTAGGATCGATAGCTGCTCCAATGAATTGCCTAAGTAAAACTGTGGTCGTGAGTTTTCACTAAGACCTTACTATTTCACAGCACTTTGCAAGCAAAAAACAAAGAAATTTTATCTGAATAAGAGTAACTATCACTTTAGGGGATCGGTGTTCCTATAATGCAATGGAGTTGCTTAACAAAATTGTGCCCTGCCTGGAAGACAATTGTGATGCCATTCTAAATGTAACAGAGCCACTCTCAAAGTAAAAATCTTATGGAAATTATTAGGTACTTTTCATAGAATGGTACCCAAAATGGGCTATCAGACTTTTGCTACTTACCAATTTCTAGAAGAGCTATGTGCAAAATGCACTAGTGAAGCAGGAATAGAGATTCTGCCTCTACAAATACCATTGCTACATAACTAAATGCTGGAGGCACCTTCAGTGAAAAAAAACCATAAGCCAAAACTCAAAAGATGAATTATTCCAGCTCAGAGAAATCACTTTTGTTCATGTCCCACAGTCTCAAGCAGTAACAGAAATACAATAGGAAGAGAGATCTCACAATACCATGGAATATCTCAGCATTGCTATCAGAAATAGTTTATTTCAGAGAAGAGTTAGAGCCCAGTATCTATCTGAAGTGCTAGACAAGAAATCCTATGGGGAGGTAAAAAAAGATAGAGAGCCTTGTCCCTTTAGACTTCAATCTTTCAACAAGCATTTTTTCCTGTTATCCCCATAGATAGATCCCTCTCATAAGTTTCCTAATTTACAGCTCTTCCTCCTGCTGACACACTCATCCTCACAACCTACAGAAACCGAGACTCAGTCAGTCTTGCTTATTCAGCATGTCTGAAAAAATTTTCTTTGAAGACTATGGAATGAAATAGCCACTTGAAAAATACCAGCAACAGCAGGCAAAAAGTAGCTCTTCTTAATTAAACTAGAGAAAGAAATAAATGTGTGGGAAAAGAAAGAGAAAAGGAGATGAGTAAAACTCCTTCCAAAGGAAAGTGAGGAATGATTTGGCACCACCCTTGCAATTGTTTGAAATCTTCTTACAAAACCTCCTATCAGTTCTATCAAAGGTTTCCAAAGCCTTCCAGTGAGAAGAGGTTCTATCTGATGCATGAACAAGCATAACCTTGTACAATACCATAATCTTTCTGTAAACAAGAAAGATGCATCCACACTCACAGACCTGATCCAGTCCCCTTCTGAAAGCATTTTATTCTTTCTATTGAGGACACAGACAGCCAAAGGGCAAATAGCCTCCTAATTTAAGGCCTCACTTAAATGCTTAATTGTCCTGTCCAAGAGATAGGGGACATAATATCTTGCTGGGAGTACATATAGATTCCAGCCCAGAGGAGTGTTTTGCTCTTGGCTATTTAATTCATTCCTGTGGAATTAGTGTCCTCCAGTAAGACTTTTGTTCTGATGACTACTTTTCTCTGAAAAATGCTAGGAAGCATAAGGATATACGTTGAAGCACTCTAAACCAGTTTAATCCTAAAAGCTCAATATGCTTTAGGGAAAATAATGAGAATGGAAACAAGCAACACACAAAATCTACCACTTTGCTGCAACACAATACTGCCTGGTTTCTGATGACAGTCAGAATGCAGAACTATTCATATTGCCCAACTGCTACTGTACTGAAACAATTAAACATCAGGGGGGAAAAGTCGTCTTAATTTGGTTCTCATTGTAGCTAATAAAACCAACATTGCTGTAGTAAAGCTCTGAAAAAGTGTCATTGATCCTTGGAGTGTCTTGGCTTCTCTTCAGTGTGACGCATCAGCAGAGAAGCTCTGTCCTGAGAGATCAGCAGCAATGTCTATGCTGGTAAATCACATTATTTCAGAGCACATCTCTCAGCAACAGCTCAGCTGCCTCCACTGTCAGACTGTCAGGACAGTCCATAACTCGGCCATGACCTGTGCCAGCCAAGTCTCCCAATTTTCTGACAGGCTTCAGAAGTCATCATGGGTCAGGAATCATTCCCTCCTGGTAATTGGCATGCAGACCCATGATTTGGGGGAATAAAAGAGTATGTGATATGGGCGTGGACTGTCTGTGTCAGCCATGAAATCATTTTCTCTGCATATGCAGTTTCCTTCATGTGAGAGAAACATGTAGATATATATACATAGATACATATTCCCTGCCCTCAGGGAAGTAGGAAAAAAATTAGATTGTTGGTCTTCAACAGCTACACTCTCTTTGTAGGGTGCTCATGTATTGTACTTATGGAATGACATAAAACCCTCAGCATTTTAGACAGTTTCAACATGCCTACAAAAGCAGGGGAGGCATCTCAAACATTTAACTAATGTTAATCAAGCTTCTGATTGTTCCTGTGAAATGCTTAAACACAAGCAAATTGAAATGACAAAAGAGAAGAACAAAAAGGTCAGAAGATGCTTCTCAAGCCTTGTAGCAAACCAACGACAAACAAGTGAAAGTAACACAGAAAAGCAGATTACCCTTTTGCTTTAGCCACAGGTTATAGTTCCATCTAGGAATGTGAGAAACCAAAATTCTTAAACTTTTAGAGGAGTATTTAAGAAACTAATATACTGTAAAATAATGAATGAATGCATCTAGTTGGTTCTGTATTCTCTTGCCTCAAGCACCTTAGCACAAATAAAATTTGATGCTAATCAGTGCTAGCAGTTTTCACAGAATGTGAAAACCTATTATTTCCTCTGGCTGCAACTAAAAAAATTGGCAACTGTTTCATTATTGATGCGAGCAAAGTACCTCTTATACCTATAATTTTATCTTGGTGTTGACCTGGTATTTGCCTCTCTTGACCACACACATTTAACCTGGTAATGACAGAAGAATCATGGTTGAGTTAAAAGGGGTTTTCTGCATAATCAAGTGTCTACTTCCATGGAAATATAAAGAGAGATTAATGTTTCTTCTATGTAAAACGAGTTCAATTATGAAATGAAAATATAATTACAATAAAGGTATTTGCCAGCCAATAACAAGATAAGATGCTCAGGCACTAAACAGATACATGCATGTACTAAGCTACAAAAAAGCACTGTAAAATTAAATGGGATGTATTGGTTTATTTTATAGTTAAAATTATTCAGAAAGTGCAAATATTATCTAGAACAAAAGTAAAATAAATATGTTCATCTTAAGACCTATTTCAAAATGCTTTAATTATCTTCTCCCTACATACAACAATTTTTCTTCACACTTCATAAAAAATTTTCCACATATGTTTTAACCAGCAGGAAAAAAAAAATCACCCTATTACACAGGTCAAATGGTATGCTGTGGAAAATATTGATACATGTAGCAGGACACAGTTAACAGAAAATTAATATATTTAATCAGTGCAGCACATTTTTTTATTAATGAATATCAATATGTTGGGTGAAATTCTTGAGCCTCTTCTTTACTTCTTTAAAGTATATAATACAGCTTTTCCATTATGGAAAGGGCCTGCAGTCACACATGGAATAGACTGACTCTGGTGTCTTCCTAGAGCCTTTGAAGTCTGTAATGCTCATGAGGTGCAAATATTTCTGTAGATATAGAGTCTAGATCAGGATCTGTGTATGCCTCAGGTTGTCTCACAAAAAATATGTTTGTGCTCTCTGGAATTAGGTGGTAAAATGTTATCACATTTTATTTACATCATATTCCTTTCATGAGATGCACTCCATTGCCACAATTTAAATTCAAAGCCCAGCATTTATGAAGTTCAGTGAGATAAGCCTCTGTACTATGGTAATGCCCTCATTTCTGGGAGACCTGTTGTCTGCTGCTCTGTGCAGGTCTAGAACACAAAGCAGCAAAAGTGACAAATGGCAGCCAAACATAAAAAGACCTGCAACTAAGCATAAAAATAGCATCATCCAAGTATAGCCCTAGTAGCTATGCAAAGCTACCAGGCAAAGATATGCACTAAAATCCAAAATGAGGCAATGAAACAATCAAAGTGGATAAGCAAAATGCTAGTGGAACTAATATATTCACTTCTAGATTTACTGAAAGAAACTATCCCTTGCATTTTGGATGGTTGCCATAAAGTTGAAAGTGTTACTCCATAATGTCATTTGTACTTGTACTTCTATAGAGGTAAACGTGTATGAAATGTATAAGGCAAATGTGCATGAAGTGAATATTAGCCCCTTCAGACAGCACCTATTAAAGTGGATTACAGCTCTGCAGCAAAAAGGAAATTTGACCAAAAAGAGGAAATAAGTAATTTAGCCTTGGGAAACTCGTGAAAACAGAAGGCAAGACAAGGAAAGGCCAGGCAAGGCAAAGTAAGGCAAGGAAGGAATAAAGGTGTTGATGAATATTTGGCCTTATACACATGTACATAAACATATACATAAAAGCTTGAGATCACAATTCACCAAGCATCTTGTCCAGCCATCTCAATTTGCATGCAAACCATCATCCCTAAGCTGCTCCTAGTGTGACACCGGCTAGAAGATGTGTGAAGGTGACAGATGGAGCGTACCAAGGAGTTCAGAAATAGTATGTGGGGTTTAGATGTGAGGACACAAGCACAAACAAACGCCTCTCTTTTTCCAGCAGATTTCAACCATTGCCATAAGTTAGTCAGACATTAAACAAGTAGCAGCTTTGAATACAGGGAACATAACACATGAAGTGAGCTAAGTTAGATAGTCTCTTGCTTCCTCCAGGCCAAGTCTGGGGGCCCTGGGAAACAACACAGATGCTCATAAGTGTCACACAAAACAGATAAAAGTTCCCATCTAGTCATGCCTAAGCACCCTACAGGAAAACAGAATTTTTGTGAAACAAATATAAAGAAGGATATAAGAGTAATATTTTGACAGACTGAGTCAATAGAAAGGTTTTCTTTGTGATAGGGAGAGCTGCTTAACTGAGACAGCCAGCTCCTCAATAGATCCTACCAGTCTATTGTCCCGTCTCTGTTTTCTTTGTGAAGCAGCCCACTCCTGATGTTTCCTGATAAAAAACAATCTAAAATTATGGCAAAAACCAAAAACCTGATGATAGTTAAGAAATAACAGGTCCACTTTCACACAATGAAATCCATGCTCCAGTGTTTCCTGTATGTAAAGTGCCTCTGGAAAGTCTAAAACCATCAATGGGTGAAATTTAGTCTGTCCAAATTTGTACCTTAATGTTTTGAACCTACTAAGGGTAAGACCAATGGAAAATCACCTGTTAAGCAGCAAGGCACCTCAAATTTCACAGAAGGAAAAAGGAGAGAGCAGAATTCAAGGCAAGCCATTTGATCAGGAGAAAGGCTATAGATAGAGGTCATTTTCTGTGGTGGCCTCCCTCCCCTCTTCTCATGGAAACACTTAGATAAAAGAACACATTTACTATCAGTTTATGCTATCCACCAGATCATCAGATAGAACTATTGACCTGTATGTTTTCTGTTGTAAAATCAATAAAAGAAAAAAAATTGCAAGAAAAAGAAAAATAGCAGCATAAAAGTTCAAGCTGCTGAGAGTAGCACTTCTTAGGCTACCTTTGTGTATTCACATTGAGAGCTATAACATACTTCTCACAATTTCATTACGATTTAAAATTTTGCCAGATAATAATGTTCTCAAAAATATGTAGTCCTGACATTTAGGAACTTCAGGGCAGGTATTAAAGCAATACTGAACTTTAAATTACAGGTTCAACTTTCTAAATAGTAGTTAAACAGAAATATGGATGAATCATGGATAAAATGGAAACAGGCATTTGCATGATGGTGATTGCTGACTTCAATGCAAATACAGACATTTACCCCAGCTGAGTGTCCCACCTTGACTTATACTAAGATACAGTAAACACAATTTCATGCCTGGAGCTTCTATGAGCACAGGCCAAAGTCCAGGTCCTCAGCTACAAAGTTGTGGGGCTGCATCAGCTGAGAATTTCAGCTTATGTCTTAGGTCTGAATACAACCCAAACTGACCAAAATGACCAGTAATTTCCTAATCCTCTTGACTGTAACCATTGTAAGTGGTTTCTACTGTGCTTCTAACCCAGAGCCTTATCCAGAAGCCTTTACTCATTTAGAGTTTCACTTCTGAGACGAAAGTGTAAAAACAGATTTCACATGCTGGTCCATCATCAGACATTAAAGGGTATAATTTATAATTTTTTTACATTATTAAGTATATTTGTACAGAATCTATATTTAAAACTAAAAGAGATGTCTCCTCCTTTTGCCAGCCGCTGTGTTACATCAATTAAATGGGTAAATAAGATCTTTCCCCAGAGGGGATATCACATGACCCTCTATTGATTAAGACTGCAGTAGAATGTTATTTGCAATCTTATTGCATAATGTAAATCAGGAGGTAGCTGTCAAGGTTTCAGAAGACAAATTGCTGCTATCTTAGACAATTCATAGGCCTCTTTCCTTCTTGCTGCTCTTAATTCACAGTTAATGCATGTCTTACCAGGCTTAGTTTCTTAAATCAGTCTATAGAACCCTATTCAACTCCAAACTGCGTGTAAGTCATAGTCTACATGGCCCTGCATTACAATGGGTATTAAAGTGACCATTCCATCTATCATTATTTCAGAAACATGCATTATTTAATAGGACAACACAACTTCAAAAAGGGATGTGAACTGAAAAATAGACACCTCCTGCAACATGCCTGATGATTCCCAGGACAGATAAACCTCCCCACCAGGCATAACTCCAGAGGTGCTCTCCATACAGAACATTTTTTAAGTCTTATCTGAGTTTTGTGTACTTGATTTTCACAAGTAAAACATATGGCTAGAACTAGTCCACTGTTCTCAAACATGTGCAGTAACTGCAACCTGAGCATCAATTTTGAGACTGAAAAGAACACCTGACCACAACCCAGCAGTCACTTTGCTCCTCCACTGAACTGTAAATCCACCATTATTTCCTTTGAAGGAGAACCAAAGGGAAGGACTAAAATCTCCATTCAAATGACTGAAATGCATTTTGCAGAGAAACCACAAAAAAAAGGCTAATCTTTCTCTACTACTAATCAATCTCAGTTACAACAATTAGAAAACAAGTGCAATACTTTCCAAAATGCATAACAGCAATATTAAACATTACCAGAATCTTCTGCACCAAAGTCAAAGACATGGTCTTTAAGCGGGTTTTGGAGATTGTAAAGTTGTATGAAATAAGGCAAGATTTCTGAATGGATGAAAGGAACAGTAGGTGGTAGGACAATAACAGATTCAGACATAAGTTACAATTGTTCTGCACATAGAAAAAGTGCTCAACTTACCATCGTCTCTTTGCCATTACAAAGGATTAAAAATTAAATACCTCCTGCCTGATCATTTCTATTCAAGTTGATTCATTAGAATGTGTTCATCTTCCCATCTAACTTAGCAAATTTACAAGTGACAGGTTTACTTTTCCATTATCTAGAATGTCTGAGTTTCATAAAGTATTTGGAAACAAATGCCACCAGAACTGTTGCCTAAAAATAATCTCTCACAAAGAGATAACAAAGTCTGGAAAAAATATCACCTTGCAGAAAATATGGAGAATGTAAAATTTCAAGAAAATCAAAGATTTTACAGCACACTTCATTTGGCTAGACACGCACATCAATAGCATTAGATTATTACTGGCATATCTTTCTATGTAAGGAAATTATCTGGTCCTCCAAAAAATTTATTTGTGTTAAAATCTTACTTTTCATTTTCTTGGAAATTTGGGAAATTAATCCCAACCCAGTCTTGATGAGAATAAATGCTTAATACAGAGCAAGTTTGAATGGTATAAAAGTAAGGATATAAATTCCTAAAGAGTTAAAATGTGCACAGATTGCTCAGAACTTTAAGAAAAGTGCTTGGTACCTTAAAACAGGGCCTTCAAACACTGCTTTTAGGTATTTTTCCCCCCTTTGCTTTGAAAGGCAAACCAGCCATTTTGGATTTTTGAAAAGTGTCCTTTCTTTTTTGAAGGTATGGCAACACAACCACTTCACTTATTTCACTGTTCTTGAAATTAAAAAAAAAAAAATTGAAAATGTTACTTACCTTAAAGAGTCTTAAAATATTTGCGACCATAATGGACACAGAACTTGCTGCAGCACCTATCACACCTGATATCTTGTCTGGCTTAGTGAAAATAGGTGGGTCACCGTTTGCACACTTCACATCTGAACCATCTTTTTCTATCAACGCTTGCACAAACGTTAAGGACTGCTCCAATGCATAAGTGTCCCTGGAACACGTATCAAGGATACGGACACCTAAGGTGATATTGGCAAGAAGATCAGGGTCTTTATTAATCTGATCAACTGCATACAGCATTGCCTCTAGTCTGTGGATCCCCTTCTCCTTCTTGAGCTCCCCACAAGGCACCCCTCTATCCCCTTTTGCATGAACAGGGAACAGTCCTCCCAAGATGATGTCCCCATCCAGTCGAATGGAGTGGGCATATTCCTGGCCGTGAGTTCTTTGCATCAGAGTGAGTATCCAGTAGAATTTGGCTGTTAACAGGAAGAAACAATGGCAGGAGACCAATCTTTTGCCTTCGTATACCATTTTCTCTGAAGACGTTGTTGCTATCCAGTATCCAGGTTTTCTTCTTGCTAAAGGATGAGGCTGACCATTTGAAGCTGCACTTTCTGGAGGCTACCATCAGTGCCCAATAAGTAATATAGAACCATGCGGTAGGTAGGTAGAAAAAAAGATCTCAGCAGAAGTACATAAAATGTGTTTTACAAAAGATGTCCACTGATGGAATGGGTTGACCAGCTTTTCTGAGGCGGTTTTTCAATTGCTCTTAATTGATGGTGAGGAGTAGGGTGATATGTCTGGTCCTGATGCTAAAAGGAGGTCAGTAGCTTATGTCCTTGTATTTTGCCCTACAGCTGAGGTACTTCTGAAAAAAAAAAAAAACCAAAAAATAATTTTAAAAACCAGTGAGAAATACCATTTACTTCAGCAGCTTTAGACCTGTCACACAGCATATTTACTTTTGAATAGTGGTTACATCACCTATGTTTTACTTTCAATGTTCTTTAAGTTAGCAAATCTTGGCCTTCAGTGAATTTGAACACCTGGCTGCACTGTACTATAAGCCAGGAAATTGATGATGCCAGCAGAGCAAGAGCCGAATCAGGGGAACTAAACTTAGCTTGGTGTTCAGATTCTGAACAGTAATTCACATTTACCTTCGTGTTGTGTGACACCCAGAAACAGACCCGATCCATAACACACTGTATTTTCTGTTTTCCTGCATTATTCTGTTCAACTTTATTATTCTGCTCCAGCCTACACAAGGGCAATAACCACTTACATTCTCACTCCTGGGAAGGTCTCATTTATGACAATGGAGTAATCAGGGTACCTGAATTTAAGTACACCCTTCATCCAATGCAGTACAAGCACATTCAATTCATTTGGATGTTAGACTGATTATTTCTCCAATGGAATTCACTTTGGGGGAGCCTAACTATATATCTAAATCTCCTTCAAGATAATGTTTAACACTAAATTATTTTTATGAAAAGGTAGCTGATTTCTCAAGTAAAAAGAGCACAACATATTACGTTAGGAAACCAGCTGAACATCCAACATTCCTTTTCTGACATTTGGCTTGAGCTGAGGTTTAACATTAACAAGGTCTATTTTCTCTATTTTCTGCTTGCATTTGGACCACATTAAATAGGAACAATGTTGTGCCTGCACTGACATTTGGAGAGATCCCACTGATTTTAACGAGATGAGGATTTCAGCCTACATATCTAAACACCTGACTGACTGTTTTAAATATCTCCAAATTGCCCACACTTTAATTCTCAAGCGAAGGCATTTATTTATTTCAATTCTTAGCAAAATTACACATGCCTGAATAAATTTTTAAACCTCTGAGGAGAAGAAAGGGAGAAGTAATTTTACCTGATACTAGACAGGCACACTGTGGGCAATTGCATCTCAACCAGTCTATCAATACATCTCTTACAGGCTATGGAGAGCACCGGACATCCTAGGGTACCATTTACCTTATACTTTTCTTTACAAAAGTTTTACTTACTATGAAATTGATCACACTGAACAAGGGCCTATATCACTCCCTGTACAGAAAAATCTAGGCATCAGGCTCATCTGTAAAAGTCTACTTTGTCTTTAGTGATCTCACTGGTTACTACCAAACATATGGTCACACTGGAAGACAACTGCAGACAAAACCACAAAACTTTTATATATCATGTGGTAACAAAATTCAAAATGCACTTTGATGATGTTTTAAATTGATAGTCATCTTCTTACATTAATTTTGTTACATGTTTTCCTTCCATGATAACACTAAGCTCACAAAAGTTGAAGTAGAGTCTTCAAATGATGGCTATTTGAAGACTTGAGAAAAAGATTCACAATGGAAAGTCTTTTACTGAATGTGAAACTATCTCACCATGATCTGGTATTAGAAGCAGTTGAAAATGAAACGTTTGATGGATATGAATAAAATCACTGGAATTGAGAACAGCACACAGGATTTACCATGCCTCTTGACATTTAGTTTTGCTTCAATTTGGCTCAGGATTCAACCCAAGCAATACAAAATCTGTGCTGGTTTATGTGATAATCCCATCATTCTCCCTTGGCTCATTTTAGGCACACAGGTTACAAAGCTGCCTGGGTTTCAGCCCTGTGAGCCAAACTCAGAGTCATTCACAAACTGAACAACTTGACTCACACTGCAGTGCAATTTGATCCAGGCCCATGGGATACTTCTCATATGGTCCACACTACAGAGAAAAGATTGAACTACTAACTAGCCACAATTATCTGTTGTTTTGATTGCCTTAGTAGAAAAAAAAGACAGTTATGGGTTCAAAATAGTAAGGAGTAGACTTAAAATATGTATGGAGGCAATTTGCTTTATGGTTCCACAATGAACTCATCAGTCCATGCATGTATGTACAAACCAGGCAGGGAGAATTTCACTAAAGGAATAAAAGAAAAGACTACTCTTATTTAACACTATATGGAGAACAAGAAAGCACCACTGACAAAGGAAAAATATTCCTGAAGGAAAGAAATGCTGCTTTTTCTTCTTTCTCAGCCACAGGTTAATTCCTTACAGCCAAAGAATGCCCAGAAATTAAAGCAAGTGTCAGTCTTCATGCAAACAAATAGTGATGAATTCAGCTATTGCAACCCAAATTCTAACAACAACAGAGAAGCAACCCAAATTCTAACAACAGCTACAGAAGCTACAGCTACTGAAGCTTACAGCTACAGTAAGCCCAAGATTGTCAGTCTAATACTTTATCTGGAACTGACTGAAAATCAAATGAATTGGCAATTAGCATTTTTCAACATTATAGTCTTCATAAGCATTAATTGCTTTGCTTCAGCTTGCATAGTTTCCTGAAGAAGTATGTTTCTTAGCTGCAAGTGTCCACTGCTTGTCTATAAAACAGAAATAAAATTTTAAAGTGTTCTTTTTAAAAATTTAAGACCTTTTAGTCTTTTTTTAATGTTACCTAAGAAATAAAAGCTTCTATTATACTGCCTAATTTATTCATGGCACACTGCTTTTTATATATTGATTAACATTTCCTTTTACAGAACATTTCAAGTCTGTGTAGCTAAGCAGAAAGCATATGATCTAAATTAATTCCATTTTTATCAATGAATTTTAGTGAAAAAGCACAGGCCTCTGGGCTATAAAGCCTGAATGAACTTTTCTTGTGTGCAGAGATTTCATTTGAAGTAAAATGCTGTCCTTTTCCAAATGACCATAAAAGTTTGAATTAATGCAAATATATTCTTGATTTAGCAGGTTCCCCACTGTAGTAGTTGGTGTTCACTAGAAACTTGAGTTCAGAGAAGAAATTCATATATTTCCCCTGAACAGCCCGAGAGTAAGTGCACCACAAAGCGTCTCTTCCAGTCACCTTGTAATACATGCTTCTCTTGGGTTTATTTCATTAAAAATATCTGGCATTATCAGAACATACTGCTATTTTTAAAGTATTTCAGCACAAACCCCCACTTGTTCTGCTAGAATATATATTTATTTTTAAACCTAAGGAGGCGGAGTACTGCAAGACAGGGGAGATGAAAACTTCTGCATGTAGTGTCTGGTTCTGAAATTACTTCCTTCATAAAATCATTCAGCTTTATTCAGATATTTGGTACTCAAGGTTGTGTATTTTTGTACCACACTGCCAGAACCAGTGCATCAGAATGAACCCAGACCGGTCATTACTCCAACCACAGACTCATTGCACTAAAAGACAGGATCATTATAGAACCTCTTTATGTTAATGAAAAGGCCTAAATAATAGGTTGAGTGACCGATAAATACTTAAATAAATATAGGAAATGTTTCTATTTTGTTAACAAGGTTCTTGAAAGAGCCATCTTCAGCTGGCACTGAAGTTTTCGCTGAAAACATGTAGAAAGATTAATATGTTCATCAGGAAATACAGTTTTAAAAAAAGTCACAATTACGGACAGCAGCAGCAGCAAGAAGTAATCTCTGTAGCATAGGCAGGATGGACATTTTACAGCTGACATTGGTAGATAGACATACATGAACCCTTTACTGAGGGATAAAATAAGCTATCAAGTGAGGGGAAAAAATACCTCAGAAAAAATGTTTAAAATTTTGTTGGAGCCAAAAAAACCTAATCTGTTACCATACTTAAAGCATGGTTGGAAATGCACCAAGATAAAGCAAATATTCTGTGAATTAAGATACGAGAAGTTCTAGAGTGAAAACCCATTCACAAAATATCAGATTGTCTGGTCAATACAAAACTGATCTGGTTTTACTGAATGAAAACAAAACAAGGGCAATTTCCATTATTAAGTTCTGAGGAGGAAAAAAAAAAGAACAAATTTGATTATTTTGATGTTTTACTACTGGCACCTCTGAACTATGAAAGAATCCTCTTGCTAACGTTCATTTCAATGTTCACAAAAGTTGCTTCTTTCTCCTGTACAGCATTCCACAATGAGCAAATAGCTGAATTTCCACACAGAACAGGTAAAGACTTGCCACCTGCACACAGTAGCCCGACACATATAGAAGATTAATGGGTTTTGCTGACAACAAAAGGGAATTTGGGAAACCTTTGGCCTTGACATCGCAACTCCTAACTTGCAAGAGAATTCTTCACTGATGTAAGTAGTCTCATCTACCTCAGCTCTTCTGTGATGATTTGCTGTGCCCCTGCCACAGAGGTAACCTTTACACAATAATCAGGACTTCAAGGCGAATCACTCTCAGCATCTTGCTTACTGGAACTATTTCTTCCCTGTGTAGTCTAATGTCTACCCTCAGCCTGACCAGCCCGTTTTCAAATACCTCAGAACACCTGCCTTCGCTTCCTACCCTGCAAATTTCCATTTACCAAACAAGCTACCCTGTGAAAATCTAGCACAGGTCCTTCTGCTGGGGTGGGACTAAGAGGAGCCTACAAATTTTAGAAAGGAAACTATATTGAGTATTTTCCTCTGCCCTTGGTTGGACTTAAAACTTAATGAACCCCATCAGTATTAACACCTTCAGAAAAGGTTTCACCTCTGGTCTAGCAAATGATGATCAAGATTTTTCCAGGCACCCTAGGAGAGCTTTCTCTGTTGTTTCTGCTATCATTTGACCCTCTTCCCACTAGACTCCCTCTCCCCAGTCCACACAGCTGTGCTCAGGGCAGGCGCGGCTGGTGCAGTCCGGTGCCCTGCAAGAACGGCTTTGCCCCCAGAAACGCAGCCGCACGCCGAAATCATCCCGGGGCACCCGGCAGGAAAGTCCCCCACTGTGTTCACTCCCGACCCCGGCGATGGCCCCGGCGAGCGGGCGAGTCCCCCAGGCGAGTGCCCCGGGCGAGCATCGCTCCGCATCCCGCTCTCCATATCCCGCTCTCCGTATCCGGCGCATGGCGCGCCCGTGCGTTCCGCACAGCGCTCCGCGAACCGCACCCGCGCCCTCCGCACAGCGCACCGCAGCTAACTCCGCGGACCCTGCACCGCACCCCGCGCACTCGGCACCGCACCGCGCCCGGCGCCCCGCGCACCCCGCGCAGCGCTCCGCTCCGCTCCGCACGCCGCTCTCGGCCCCTCCGCCCCTCTCCGCCCGCCTGCAGCGCGCACCGCCGGGAGCCGACAGCCGGCCACGCACCGGCTTTCCGCGCCGCTCCTCCGTGCTTTCCCGGCTCATCGCGTGCTCGGCACCTTCCCCGGCCCGAGGAAGGGCTACCGCAGCCAGGCCGGCCCCGCCCAGCGGAGGGGCCCGGGGAGCGCCCCCGGGCTGGGCGAGCCGGCTCTCCCCGCGCAACTCCGCGACCATCGCCCATCACCGCCGCGCTTCTCCCTTGGAGGGAGCCCCCTATTGTTCTCCACTTTACTTAGCCGAGCGATTTATTATTTTTGTCTCTTCCCAGGCTCATCCGTACCCCAGCTGGCGTGTGCTGTGGAGGGATTCCGGCACAGCCTCGTCGCGGCTCTCCTCGCAGCCTCGCTCCTTCCAGCGAGCGGCCGTAGGACGGGTTTGAGCTGCCTCCCGCCGTGGCCTTGCAGCCGAGGCGGCCCGTGGGCGGCGGACGGAGGGCACATACGGATCTCCCGGCTGCAGACAAGGCTCCGCCTGTCCCCTCCGAGCCCTGGTCCCCGGCCGGGAGCGCTGCACCTCCGTCAGCGGCGATGCAAAAACAAGCGTCGCCTTTTATTTCCAGCCGCCGGTGATTCCTTCCTCTCCTTGCATCAACTGGTCAGCTTTAATGAGCTTCTGCTCCCCCCTCGATGCAAATCTAAGTCTCTTTTAATGAATCCCTGGTCCCAGAGGTCCGAAGCTTGCAAACTCCAAAATGCCAACGCCGGATTTCCATGCACTTTGGGTCACTGACTGATTTTTACTACTTGAGTTATGCTGTACGGTTTTTCTGTTTGGTTTTCTTATTTCTCTGTTTTCTGTTGCTGTTGCTGTTGGTTGGCTTGTTTAGTTTGGGCTTTTTAACCGTGTCATACATTCACCTGCCAACACTTCGCGTTCCTGCAGCCAGCACATACCAGCGCTGGGGATGCTGCTGCACGCCGAGGAGAGTTAAACCCTTGCCTCGTGCCGGTACAGCCTCTCGCCTTCTTCTTCCTCGGGGAAAAAAGCCCCTGGAGCTCTGCGGGGATTCTCCTGCCCCTTCCCTCCCCAAGGACGCGGGGGTGTCCCCGGCGGAGCCAAGAAAGCTGAGCCCACCTGGCAAGGTATGGGCGGGCGGCCCGACCTCGCCCGACCCTGGCCCCGGAGAACTTGGCGGCGGCGGGCAGGGCTGGCCCGTGTCCCCGGAGCGGCGGAAGCCCCCTCTTCCCTCCTGGCCAGCGAAACGTGAACAAGGTGGCGGGGAGAGCGGGGAAACCCCTGTACCCCCCTCCCCCTGGGAATGGGAGAAGACCCGGCTAAGACGGCCGAGGGGAGACCTCACCGCTCGGAAGCTCCGAGATTCTCCCTTTTTGCTCGCTGCTGTGACGGCACCGTGGCCGGGATCTCTTTCGTTAGATCTGATTGGGGGAGGATATCGACAATAAAAATGATAAATAATTAACGCAAAAAAAATAAAAGCTCCCGGCGCCACAAAGCAGGCGGAGAGGATTGCCCGGGATTCCCAGCCCAAAAATCTTAACTGAGGCAAAACGCACATAATTTGCCTTCTCCTGTCTGTTTAAAATAAGAACTAAAGACGACACATACAGATACATAAATACCTTGATCGAAAAGAGTTGCATATCCATGTTACTTTGGAGGTCCCTGGAATTATACTCGGTGTCGATCGGGAATAGCATGAGGTAATTTCTGTTACAAGCGTCGCCTCAGACAGCTTCCTTCAGCAGCGTCAGCTTAATATGCGAGAGCTCAGCCTGGGACAGGTATCCAGGAGAGCGGTTTCAGTCGTGCTGTTTAACGCTCGCGAACAGCCAAGCCGAACCTGCTCCACTGACTCCTTCCTTCCTCACTTCTCCTCCCCTCCTCTAAAAAAAACAACAACAACAAAAAAAAATCTACAAGGTAACTTTTTGGGGTCAGTGGCTCAGCCCCCGTGACTGTACCAGCCCTCCGCTGCCTTGCCGCTCAGTCGCAGCGGTGGACACACGCACCGGCCCNACAAGGTAACTTTTTGGGGTCAGTGGCTCAGCCCCCGTGACTGTACCAGCCCTCCGCTGCCTTGCCGCTCAGTCGCAGCGGTGGACACACGCACCGGCCCGACTGAGCCGTTCACAGCCAAGCAAGAGAACACCCCCGCCCCCGCCCCCGGCCCGGCCCCCCGCGCCGGCGGAGCGCTCCGCGCCAGGAGCCCCCGGCTCGGAGTCCCCGGGCGCCGGCGGGAGCGGCACG